>MJUU01071760.1:7611-23338 GCA_002080025.1 Modiolus philippinarum
AATTGGATTTCAAAAATATTTGATTCCAATTTTGGTAAATTTCCTGAAAGTCTCAAAGACCACTTTTTGGGGGGAATTCTACCTAGCAACCATACATAAATTGTTTTTTTAGTTTAGGAAAAACATTTTCATCAACTGGATTTCAAAAATATTGATTCCAATTTTGGTAAATTTCCTGAAAGTCTCAAAGACCACTTATTTTTAGAATTCTACCTAGTAACCATATATCCTAGGATTCTTTTAGTAACAATAATGGCTATCAATAGGTAGATTTAAAAAATAATGAAAAAATATGCCAAGGGTGTATAACAACTGTTTTCTGTGTCAAACAGGGAGTGCGGGGATAGCTGTCGTTTCCGTCAACATCTAGTTATTATTATTTTTGTTTGTTTGTGTGTGGTTTTTTTGTTTGTTTTTTGTTTTTGTTTTTTTTTTCATTTGTTTTTGACCAAACATATATCTTTTTTCTTTGATTTAGTACGTGTTTTTCACTTGAATTATTTAATGTTTTATATATGTTGATTTTTTTTTATTCTTAATGATCCAGTTCCTTTTTTTTCTTGAGTCGCTGGATTGATATCTTTAGAATGGTATCATTTGTGCTTTTTGACACAGTATTATTGCATATATGAATGTTGTTCCTGGTTGGTAATAACGGTCTTGTTTATCGTCCTATTGAAACTTCATTCACTCATTTTATGTTTTTTATTCTATTTTTCGAAGGAATAAAAGATGTACAGTTTTTGTTTTTATGGTTTTTTTATTTTTGTTATTCTGCTGGTTGTAATTTGTGATATTGTTTGTATGTTGTTCGTTTTTGTACAGTTCAGTGTTTTATGGATTTGATTATGTTTATTCAGTTCAGTATTTAAACTTTTCGGCTGTATGATTATTTTTCCTTTTTTTTCTTTCTGATATGTACTTATTATTTGTTCGTCACTGTCTTATAAGTATATTTTGCAGCGTTTATTTTGATTTTTTTTTATTTTTACATTTATTTATTGCTTATGGTGTGCTTTGTTTGTTATTTTCATGCTATCAATTACCAAAGATATTCTCCAGATTATTTATTTCTACATATAATGGAAAAAGATTTATACAAGCAGTATTAGCTAAGAGAAGAGCTATCAGATTATCCCTCAAATACAATTTAAAAAGTTCAGGTATTGCGAATTTCCAGAAAAAATCGGGTTTTCGGACTTGCACGACAGTACTGGTTGACTGTTCTGGTGAATTAGTAAGACCAACAGTCGACCAAAAGACCTTCACGGCAGTACTAGTTGACTGTTCTGGTGAATTGGTAAGACCAACAGACGAACAAAAGACCTGCACGGCAGTACTGGTTGACTGTTCTGGTGAATTGGTAAGACCAACAGTCGACCAAAAGACCTGCACGGCAGTACTGGTTGACTGTTCTGGTGAATCGTGAAAACCAACAGTCGGCCAAAAGAACAATCAACATAAATACTAAAATACCTAGGATGGAAATTTAGATTCTGCAGTATAATGTCTATTCAGTGCGGACCAAATCCTAAATGACTTGTCTTGATTGGGTTTTCGTTTATTTAATACAAAATTTAAAGATTCTGATTTGTCAGTATCTGTGCATACTTGTTATTGTTGCCACTTTTGTTTCTTTTGAGTATACTCGTTATTCTTTTAGATAGTATTTTGTATACTAGTATATTAAGTAATGCTAGGGTTTGTTATGTTTGTTGTTCATTTCATGGTGACTTATGTAAATACCATTGACTTGGCACAGGCATGTCAAACGAAATGGTGTATATAAATTGTTTTATGGCGTGAACACCCCCCCCCCCCCCTTTTTCCATTGCTCTAAACAAAAATCGAAAAGGACAACTTTGCATGGATGAAATAGCCATAATTAAGTCTCTGTTAATCTTTGCTTTCCAGATGGCCCATATGAAATAAATAAAAAACCTGGGACCCTAATACCTTTGTTTGTTTTGGCTTATAGTTTATTGTATGCTTATTTATCACATAAACAATCTAAGGATATTGAGTAAATGCACACAAGACGAAGTCTCTACAAATACATGGTAAACAGGCAATGGAACAACGTATTTATTGTTGTTTTTTATTTAAAATCACCATAAGGCCTTCAACAATGAGCTATGTTCATAACTCAAAGTAAGTTCAAGACGGCCCCTAGCACCGGTTTAAGCAGATTTAATTGCTAATGTATAGCAGACTTTTTCTTGGGTTCTCTCGTTTCATCGGAAAAGGTTAACAAAATCCTGTTGTTTTGTTCTAGTTTATGAAAATTTCTGTATTCATCCTCAAAAATCTAAAGTCTTTCTTTTGTTCAGTATATTATAACATTTGTTTTTGTACAAGTTGTATCTGGTTCTCATATGAATCGACTTAATAATATAAATTTGTATAAGCTAAGTGTATGTCTTTGCTTCTACATAATTTTACTAAACAATTTGTCAGTTTTAAAATCTGTGTCTTTGTGCTGGTTTATGATTTCACTTCATCTTCAATGGTTTTGATTGTCCGATTAATTTCTAAAAAAAATTTTCTGCTCCCATGTATTCTTTAGGTTTTCCTAACTATTAAATTAAGTGTTGTTCTCGTTTAATAGCATTTGTTTACGTTAGTGTTATACGTTGTTATTCATATTGCCTTTTCTCTTTATTTATTTATTTTTTTTTTTTTTTTTTTTTTTTTTTTTTTTTTTTTTTTTTGGTGTTATCGAATTTATTCATTTTTGTTATGTTTCTTTTATTTTTTTCTAATTATTTATTTTTCGTCATTTTATTGTTTAAAACTTTAAAATTTAGTTCCATCAAATGAAGAGGTAATGGTGTTTTGTATTAAGAGAAACGAAGAAATATATAGACTACTTTTCTGAAAACTTTAGTACATAGATTGAAGACAGAGGAAACTATACGTCATATATGTACAAAAACACAATGTTATCTGTGTAGAAATCTTTTTTTTTTCATATTTGTATTAGTTAATTAATACAAAGTTAAAGTAAGTTCAATTTTCGTTTTGTAGCAAAATTAACTATCACATTTTGTGTTAGACTTAGAAGAACTATCTGTAGTATCGTTGATTAATGTACTTTAATTTATATTTGACGATTAGTGTCAATTATATATGAGATTAAATAGATATTTTACGAAGGGATATGAAGTAAATGAATATGAAACCATAACACATATGTTAACTCCAACTGTGATAATCATAATGAGCTGTATGGCCATTTGGGAATTTAATTCCTCATCAGCAGCAATAGAACCCAAACATAGGAAATCCATAATTTCAAAAAAATGTTTTAAATGCATAAAACCAAACGAAATCCGAATAATCAGTAGTATCAATATAGCTAAGGACAAAACTACGATGGAGGGAGTTAAACCTTAGGTTTTAGAATTTACATCAATTAAGACAATAGTATTGAACAAAGTGTACACATGAGATATTATCTCATGTAAAAGATGTTTTAATTACTCATTTAAATACAAATACAAGGGCTAGTTCAGAAAAAGACAATAAGCTAGCCAAGTCCTTTAATTTCAGTTTCCGTTATATAGATGATGTTCTTGCATTGAACAATTTAAGGATAACCTTCATCTTATATACCCAAATGAACTCGAAATTAAAGAGACCACTGATACACCATCATCAGCATCATACCTGGACCTATACCTTTACATTGACAACTCTGGATGTCTGAAAACAAAACTTTACGACAAGCGTGATGATTTGGACTTTCAAATAGTGCACTTCCGTTTTTTGAGCAGTAATATTCCTACATCTCCGGCATATGGCGTGTACATTTCAAAACTCATTCGCTATTGCCGTGCCTGTAGTTTGTACAGCGATTTTGTCAACAGAGCGAAATTACTGACTCAAAAACTTTAAGGGTGTGTTCAGGCACTATTGCAATTGTCTCTACAGAAGTTTTATGGTCGTCACCACGATACACTGCTTCTATTTCACAAATGAGAACAGATATCTTTGGGTAGATTCAGAGTTTATAACCGGACTGCCTTACACCGACTGTGATAAAACCGGACTTTTCACATTGGCAGTGTGACGGGTGCCACGCTTGGAACAGATCATACTTACCCTTCAGGAGCACCTGATGATACCTCAGTTTTTGTAGGGGTTCACACTGCTAGTGCTTTAATTAGTTATGTGGCGTTCTTGTTCTTTTTTTTTTGTTTTAATTGTTTTGTCTTTATCATACTGTCTCAATTCGTGTTGGATATGAATTGCCATGATTTTGGATTTATGATATTAGAATTCCCCTTTCCTCATTCCTGCTTCGGTGTTCGTTAGCCGATGTAGTAAAACGAAGATCCGATAAGAATTAAATCAATATTCTATGAAACTTTGAGCAAAGTATGTACATTTATTAAAATTAATTATGTTCCCTCAGTTGTAATCGAGATAGGACTTTTTTTTTAAATGTAAACACACCCAAAACCATTATAAATGATCTATATATAATTGTTTGAAAGTTCAACTAGACTCAAATTAAATTTGATATCAAATGTATATGACCTATAATTTAATCAGTATTTGTCCGATAAAGGCATTTCAGCTCTGAACATCATAAAGGTTATAATTTATGCACATAGAGCCGATATGTATTTGTAAAAATGTATAAGGTTTCAGTATGCCCAATTGTTTCAGTCCCCTTTTGGATTCAAACTTCCAACAAATAAATGCAAAATACTATTTAAACTTGTACTATACGTTAACAAATCAATCAATGTTATTATAATTCTGTTAACACTTAATTGTTATGAACTAAATATCAAAGGCTCTTTAGAGTATAAAATACTTCATATTTGGTGGGAGATGAATGCCATTATATATTGATATGTCCCGTTTGAATATTAGCAATAAACTATGAAAGGATATGGAGTAAATGCACATGAGATAGTCTCTACAAATCTAGGTAAACAAGCATTTGAACAACACTTTCATTGTTGTTCTTCATCTTGAACTCCCCATAAGGCCTTCAACAATGAGCTTAGCTCATACGTCATAGTACCTCCAATTTGGTTTCCACTTTATTTTTGTTGTTCAAATTTTCAAGGTTAGATTTGTCCCATAAGTAATTTGTCGTTGTAAATGTAATACTTATTGAGATACGACGTGGAAGTAAACCGACACCGTATTCTATAAACCAAGAAGGCGGGTGTCTTATTAGAAGCAGGAAATGCTTACTCTCCCGGTACACCTGATCTCACCTTTGGTTTTTTATTGGGTCCGTGTTGTTCATCTGTATGTGTGTCTTAATTTTTCCTTTTTGTCCTGTACTCATGTGGTGTCCTTGTTTCTTAGTGTTTCCGATGTTGCCATTGTCGACGTCAATTGCTAGTTTTTATTGGTGCCGTTCTAACATTTGTTTTACGGCAGTTTAGATTGTTAATCTTATTGTTCCCTCGTCACTGTTTGTGGCTTTTGTTGTCATGTTTTTTCTACTGTTTTTGTTACAATTTGTTGTTCCTAACCATACTTTCCTTTTTTGTAATTGAAACCAATAGTGAAGTATAACTAAGCTTTGTGTTTGTTCTCACGTACGCCCCTCTCCAATGTTATTAAGACAGATGCTCGATTGATTAATCATTGCTCTTAGTACATACCTTAGTTACATGTTGTACCGGCTGTGGGTATGATGTATGTAAATAAAACATTTAAACTTATACTAAAACAAAATTTACCTTATACCAAACCGGCTTGAATACATCTGATAGTGTAACAAGCATTCTTAGAAAGTTAAAAAAAATAAATTACCATGGCAACGGCATTCTTCTCTATACAGTTAATAAACTAATTATAACACTTACAGAATTTGTCCGGTACAAGTTCTATTTAATATCAGAATATCTACTTGACAGGAAACGCTAGGTATAATGTATAATATGATTGATAAAAATGTTACTATTTTAAGCTCTTATTTCTTTTCTACATAACAAACACGCGACTTAGAATTATTCACACTCTAATAGACACTATAGAATATAACAAAAAACTTACCAACCTTCTACTGTGACGTCTATTGTTTATCTTCAGGACTTTATAAATACACGTCTATAATGAGGCTTTATACCGGTATAGTAGACGGAAAAGGTTACTGATAGACGAATGATGGAAATAGGTCATTTACAGACGTTCTCTCTTGTCGATTTCTAGATTGTTTCTCGAAATATTACTACCTTTCTGTAATATTTAAAAGTTGTAAAGAATGAGTATATACTATATCATTGTGTTGTTTAATGCGATCAGACATGTTTTCACTTAAATAAAGTCTGTCTTTAATATATCGATGTTTTAATAGAATGTTATTGTTAATTAATTGTATTACGTAAAACAAGCGGCATGACGAACATGAAACGGATGAACTTTAAACATTATTTTGGCTGAAATATTAACAAGTGTCGTCTGTTGAGTTATGTCGTCTGCTTGAGATCTGTTATCGCGGGATGAATTTTCAAGTCGTGTAATCAAATATTAGAGGCCATTAAATTAAATAGTCGGTTTTTTTTCTATATTGTTTATCTTCCCATATTTTCTGTGATTAAACCTTGCAGAACTTATATCTTTAAAATTAACACGAGAAACAAATCTTAAAGAAACACAAGCAAGACTACAAAACCTAATTGTTTTGTTATTTTTGGAATTTATACTCGACATGAATATCAATATGCTTAACCTCCTTATATTTCATATTTAACTTTTGACATCTTTCTACAAAAAGCTTTAACCATCGATCATTTTTTGATGTCAAAAACGCCTGTTCAAAGGTTCAGCAGAAACACTTACTAAAACCAGGTCAAATTCAAATGTTTTAATTGTTGTTCCTTCTTTGAAGGTAGACCATATGCTTATACCCTTCCGGGGTTCCTGATGATACCTCCAGCTTTTGTAGGGTTCGATCACACTGCCAGTGCTTTAGTTTTGTGGTTATTGTTAATTTGTTTTGTCATTTTGAGGTTGTCTCAATCAGGGTTAAATATGAATTTCCATTGTTTTTTATTTAAATAATTTTAGAACCTCACCTTTTCCTTTTTGGCTGGTGTATTTGTTTGCCAACGTATTAAGGTCAAGGGACAGGCTGCAACCAATCCATATGCTCGTATCGTGACCTGAAGGGTTAATATGAGACTAGTGCACCATGTTCAAGAGAGTTACCCCGGTATTTTGTAGATAATAAATAATAAGATCATTTGTGATAATATTGCAATGGATGTTGGATTGTTTCCACCTATGTGGTAATGCATTTGAAATCAATATAAAACGGATATCAATTAATTCAATAAAGATTAAGATCGAACAATGGTATTTAGGTCTGTACTGTGAATTTAATGTGAATATTTACTTTCCATGTACTAAATATTACAGAATTTCATCTTCATTATTACTTATTTTGTTCCCAAATGTCAACGGCTACATCAATAAACGCATTTTATTTCATACATATATCAAAGAATAATGAAACAACTATGTTGCCATGACAACGCTGTATTTTTACACATTACATTCATTAAGTAGTAACAGGTTTACAACCGTTTACATGTCGACACAAAAAGCCTAACAAAAATAAACAGAAAATGAAACACGAGTTTGAATCCAAACTTGAAATTAATGGATAAGATAAACATTTAAAGCCCTGTCCTTAGCTTATTTTGGCTTCATTTTTAGATCATATTGGTTATTTGTTCTCTATCAGTTTTTAAACATCTTTGAGTTTATAGTCTTCCAAACGTTTAGATTTTATCTCCACTGAAGAGACATAAGTTGTCGAAATGCGCATATGCAGAAATTAGATTCAATGTAACTTCGGTATTTAGTAGATTCATATAAATATCAAAGGCAGATTATAACGTACAACCGTTTCACAATAAAAGTAAAATAGCTATATCAAACTTAACGTACAACACCAAATTCCATTGTAAGACTGCTATTTATAACAATACTACTAGTAAGTATATACCGGTTGTATGATTCTTCATGCTCATGTTAAAAATTCATATATTCAACTCACTTTCCTTGCATATTGTCTGAGGATAGTGTACATGCTTTAGTCAATAATGTAAATGACAATATATCTAGTTCGTCTTGTGTGTCTAAATATTGTTTAAAACTTTGTTCAATATTGTTATTCTCAATGAAGAATTATTTTTGATTTATGGAAATGAAAGGCACATAATACCGGGGAAAGCCTTGGTGTTACAGGTTTTTCTATGAAGTATAAATAAAATGTTCATTGTTGAAGGCTTCATGGTGACTTCAAGATGAAGAAAAACAAAATATACATTGTTACATTACCATGTATTGTATAGATCTGATTCATGTCCATTTTCTTTATTACCTTTCATTGTTTACATAAAAAATAAACTAAATTACTACGTAATCATTGTTGTTTGTGAAAATAATATCCTTATATAAAACATTATTTTCAGTACAAATGTGAGCATGATAATAAACAATTCTTTCCCTCTTGCATAGCTCTGTCCATAGCTGAATTTTGCTTTCCTTTTTGGATCATTTTAGTAATTTGTTCTCTCTCAGGTTTTACACATATTTCGGTTTATGGATTTCCAAATATTTTGGTTTGATCTTCACTGAAGAGACAAAGGATGTCGAAATACGCATATGCAGATACTTAATTCAGAGTAACTTCGATATTTTGTTATCCAAATCACCATTTCAGAAAATGAAGGATTGTGGGTATGTAGATTTCCAACCAATGAGGTTATGTTGTAGTTATATGTTATGTGGTAGGTATACGTTGTCTCAGAATGAATTTGATTCTGAAACGGCGAATAATATAGGATATTCAAGAAAAAAATCCCAACTTCTACCGTTTTTCTTTGATGGTTTGGGGTAATGTTTTCATGCTAGAACTTTATATGAAATTAGTTTTGATGTTTCCTGTAGTCATGACACATTAATTTATAGGACTATATGACATGAAGTGTCAAGTAGAAAGGTCAATAAATTATCAACATTTGTCATAAAAATGTATTCAAGACGTACAACCTATCTTTCATAACACTAAATACAATTTGAATACCCAAATGTATACAAGACGAACAACCTGTCTTTAAATATGATTGATATACAAACTTTGATAAAATGTATAAAACACAAACAATCTATCTTTAATAACACAAAATTCACTTGAATATCCAAAACTCATTAAAACTATTAATAAAAATGTATACAAGACGAGCTACCTATCTTTTATGACACAAATACACTAAAATACCATAAATGACAAAGTATCAAAGTTAGTAGTCACCAGTTTCTTAATATGCGCATTTCGGCAACTTAAATCTATTAATTGTTGATCAAATCGAAAAGTTTTGAAGTCCATGAATCCAAATATAAATGAAAGCTTATAAAGAAAAAATAACCAATAAATATGATCTGAATAGTAAAGCCAAAATTCAGGTAAATGCATTGCAAAGTTATGCATTGGGGAGATACCTCATTAAAAAGAATTTGATACAAATTCTTAAAAAATATATACAATTTATATGCAATAACACATAATACACTTGAATACCCAAAATTCATTTAAAATCTTTAATACAAAAGTATACATGACGTACAACATATCTTTAATAATATAAAATACACTTGAGTGCCAAAGTTCATTGTTGAAGATCAAATGGCGACTTTAAGATAAAAAAAAAACAATAAAGATGGTGTTCAATTGCTAGGTTCTGTCATATATTTATTTAGGCTTTGCCTTATGTATATTTACTCCATATCATATCATTGTTAATTTAATTACGAAATTTCTTTCAAGACTGTATACAAAACGCACAAATTATAAGTAATTTCACAAAAAACTAAATACTTAAAACGCATTAAACTTTTGATAAAAATAAATACAAGACGCACAACCTATCTTTAATGCCAAAATACACTTAAATATCCAAAGTTAATTTAAACCTTTGGTTAGGATGTATACAACACCCACAACCTATCTTTAAGGAGGTTTGCTCCTCATGTTTTGGTATTTCTGTCAGATTTTCGGAATTCTCTGGTTTTATCCATCGTAATTTTTTTTGCCCATGGACTCCCTTAATTGTTTCCCATAATTTCATTTTAAACATCTTTATGATCATTTTGTAAAAATATCATTAAAGTTTATTTACTCTGTCACATTCATTCGTGGTCAAAACTTGCTAATATTTATCCTATGAAAAATTTGAGGAGTTCAGTTTCCCGCGAAATTTTCAATCACTTATAACTCAAAAGCGAGATCACCAACTTATAGTTTTTTTAAAAATTAAATTATTTCTTTTTTAATTTTCTTACAAAAATCGCATTATTTTCATATGGAATAGCGAACCCCCTTACAAATACAAAATGTACTTTAATACCAAAGATTCTTTAAAACACATTTGGTACACATGTAGTATACAGGACGTACAACCTATTTCTTATAACACAAAATACACTTGAATGCACAAAACAAATTAAAAACACCTTTGATTAAAATGTATGCAAGACGTACAACCTATTTTTATAAGCATACATAAAATGCACTTGAATACCCAACACCTTTGATAAAAATGTTTGTAACCAGTAAAATTGTATCAATTACCGAATAAAAAATTACACAAAATACACTTGAATGCCCAAAAAGATTTGTTTCATTTCTTGGTTCTACCATGTATTTGTAGAGACTTTGTCCTATCACATTTATTCATTTCCTATCCTTGTTTATTGGATACCATAAACTCATTTAACACCTTTGATAAAATTAAATACAAAATGTGCAAGACGTACAAATTATATGTACAAACACAAAATACACCTTAATACACTAAACGCATTAAACACTTTTGATATTGAAAATGCATGCAAGAGGTACAAAGTAATTATGTAATCAAAAAACAAAACTCAAGACAATTGTAACTAAATCAAAGCTTTTATCACGTAACAAACAATACATTTAAATTAACGTATAATCATTATATCTAAAAGTACAAAATGTTTCACTAATCAAAGAAAAAACATACAAATAAATACATAGTGTAAATAACTACTACGGATGTGTTTTTCTCTTGCTGAACATATTAAAAATTCATGTTTACTTTTAAAATTAACATTTAAATATAATGAAAAAGACCCAGAAATCTCAAATGTTTTGGGTTTCTTGGTGCTTTGTTTGTGTTGTTTTTCAGTAATTTGTTTTGAAGAAATGTTATTCAATAACGATGGATATTCTTGTTTTTTTTTGTCTCGGTACACATGTTTGCCGTGTTGGAAGATTATAAATAGTCACCATTTATCAGTACAAACCCTTGGTTTCGTTTGTCTCCACGTGTTTTTATTTTATCTGATCACCTATTGGAATACTATGCTTCATACTTATCAATATGTAAATTAGATGAAGAACAACAATAAAAGCGTTGTTCCTTTGCTTGTTTTTACCATGTATTTGTAGAGACTTTGTCTCATGTGCATTTACTCCATATCCTTTTATTCACCATTTAGTAATATAAATTGAAAAAAAAAACTACTTATACAATTCCACAATGAATCCAATCATTCTGATATCATATGTATTGTATGAATATATTAGTAGAATATAAGAAGTTAAGAGATCTCCCACTTTTTTAAAAAATTGCATCCACTATTGCATTCTTTCAAGTAAATAAAAAAGATGACAGGAAAATCTACAATGACTGAAAATTACAATTACATGCTACAATCTGCCAAGGAAAAAACACAAAAAAGACAAAAGACAAACGTAAATTACGATAGGATCTCGGGACAGTCGGCCTTGGTAAAGGCACTAGCAAAAAGCCCGCGGTAGGGTTATACCCAAACCCCCCTTTATCTGTCCCTATAATATAATAAACATACAAATACAACCAAAATACCAATGTATCGAAAATAGATGCAATTTTTGTCGTTTGACATATTTTTATTTTTATGTCATTTAGGGGTAAAAACGAAATTACCGAACAGAGTGGTCTAGAGTCGAAGTCAATGGGAAAAAACACAAATCAAGTGAAAATCCCCGGACAATTTGTCAACCACAATTGTCCTGACTTGGTATGATTAAAAATTCGGTTTGGTACTTTTGCTTCTTTGTTTGAAAAATAGTTTGTTGTTTCTTATTTCAAGTACTATGTATCTTCTATGAATACATGTTATTTCCTGTAACCGTATTGCTTTTCCTTTTGTTAATTTACCAGTTTCAAACTATCAAGCAGTCTTTAAAATTATTGCAGTTTAATGTTATCGACATTAAAATTATTGCAGTTGGAGTTTTCATATGTGTTGTGGTCTCATGTTCAGTTATCCATATCCTTTCATAAAATATTTACATATATTAAATACCATTCTCACATTGAGACCTTATATTTAAACCTACGTATGTACGTCTCTCACTATACATTTATGACTCATACTTGCGTGAAAACATCTACATATCATCTCAAATTGTATGAGTCATTGGCCAGTTTTATTTTGATGGTTTTTAAAATTTCTTAAGACTTGTAACGTACTGTAGTATATTCTAATAAAGCAGCATAATAAAAACACACAAAATAATACGTTTGTTTACTTAAATAAGTTGAAACATTAAATCGAATAGTAATGGCACGTTCTAATGAAAAAACCGTTTATATGTTGGTGCTCATTACGATTTATTCAAGGTCATGTTTACTTAATATATGACAATATATGTTGTAGCTATTCATTAACAGTTGCCTTGGTAATTCATGTCTGTTAGATAGCTTAATAATATACATGTAGCAATATTTATTTTAAGCATGTAGTCGCCGTACTGATTTTATTATGAATTTAATATAGAGCAACGTGTAGTAAGGTTAAAAAAATCGATCGTTAAACAAAGTTTAAAAAGCCAAACACCATGCTTGTGGGTTAATTAATCTACGTAGCCGAAATTTTAGAACTAAAAATTTGAAAAAATACACCAATCTAAGGATTATCTCCGTCATCCGAAGCTCAGTCTTTAAAAGATTTTAGTGTTTTTGAGTGTTTTTTAGACTATATGCTCTAAGTTGACTGTTGATCATCTTTCGAGTTTTTATTTTACCAAATATTTTGAATAAATCTGCACTGAAGTTGCAGGAATTGTGGAAACTGAATTTCAAAAGCATTGGTGGGTAAAACTAGTTTTTGTAGTACTAACTAAAGGTAGGGACACAAAGGGTAATGTATAAACCATCTCCATCTAGTATTTACATTATTTCTCTATTACTTCTGAAATCTATTTCAAACCTAAAATGTAACAAGCAGCAAGCATGCAGATATTACATCTATGTCATTGATAAATTAATGCAAAGGGAACAAACTTACATTCCATGACATTTTTGACAGTGAATATATATCATGTTAAAATATAATGTTTGCATTACGAAAACATACCAATTTTGTGTTATTTACTTAATAAGCAATGACGGGATACGAAGTAAATGCACATGAGACAAAAGTCTTTACAAAAGCATTGTAACACAAAGCAATGGAACAACGTTTTTATGTTGTTCTTCATCTTAAGGTCACCATGAAGCCTTCAACAATTAGCTTTGCTCATGCTCCATAGTAAAGTCAAGACGGCCCTTGGAACGAAATTTATTGATAATTGTCGAGCAACGCTACATCCTTGCTCTTCATTATTCATAAATGCAGGGTTATTTATTCAGTGCCTTTCGTTATATTCAAAGTAAAAAGATGTTACAATATGTAACCAGGGAATGGTTTACAGTGAGACTTAATATAAAATACCTCTTTTTCTGACACCTTCTCAAAACATTAAAAGAAGTAAAGACAGCACACGTACATTTCCAAACATATGATATTATGGCAAGTAACCAATTTTATGTGAAAAAGTAAAAAATGTAATTGTGCCTATGTGATTTTGGCCTTTCTTACATATTCCATTATTGATTTGATCTATGACAATTTTTATACATCTATCGATTCTGGTCTCAACATGTTTTGCTGAAGAGACACAAGTTGTCGAAATAAACATTTAAAGAAACCAAATTTACTGTAATTTCCATATAGACCCTTTCACGGTAATTGTAATTTCCATATAGACCCTTTCATGGTAATTGTAATTTCCATATAGACTCTTTCACGGTAACTGTAATTTTGAGTGGAAAATTAAAAAAAGTCAAGCAAAAATGACGTCGTAGGACAGTTAATCAAGACGTCATATATATATTAAGACGTTGCATTTTACCGACTCAAAGGCTAATGAGCGCCTGGGCAAAATTCAGGACCGCAGTTATCGTGAAAGGGTCCATTTAGTTATTTTATAAAGCACGAGTATTTAGGGGTAAACAATCGCCTTATCATATGACTAAATACCGAAGTTACTGATAATTTGAATTCTGCATATGCGCATTTCGACAACTTATGTCTCTTCAGTGCAGATAAAATCTAAACATTTGGAAGACCATAAACTCAAAGTTGGTTAAAAACTTAGAAAGAACAAATAACCATTATGATCTAAATGTAAAGCCAAAATCAGCTAAGAACAGAGCTTTGCATGAGGGAGATACTCCTTAGTTTTCAACAAAATTTACAAAAAATTAGATATTGTAAGGTTCCAAATAGTTTCGGCTTTCGGGTCAGCACCGAAGTACTGACTACTGGGCTGGTGAATACCCTCGGGGACTAACAGTCCACCAGCACCACCATATATCAGGTGCCACATTTAGTAGGTAGATTAAATTTTTCTTTTATTGTATTTTTAAAGATTTTCATTCTCAGTTGTTACAGAAGACAGTAGATTTTAATCTTGCTAGCAGTTTCTGTAATACGTATTTATTTACCAATTACCTATTTCCGCATGTAGGTACATCAAAGCGGATTTGTAGCTTTTCTTCAAGTGATGTAGTTGTTATAACGAGGATTTCATGTTTAATTGTCTAGTTAATCAACGACAGTAAAATACCCTTCAAAATTACAGCATTATTTATACAAGGAAAATTGGAAATACAAAAAACGAGGTTGCATGAAAAAACAGCAAATTTCGTTATGCTGTACACGTGTTTGAAGGAGTAACCTCTCATCAGCAGCATTAAAATAATATGCAAACACAGCAGGGATTTCAAAAAAGGTCAATGAGACAGAAAATAAAAAGGTCGTGCTTCCAAAAGATGTACAAACCTAATTTACTAAAAGATCAATGTTAACACAGTCAATAAGGACAGAGAACATTTAAAAAAACATTGGTTACACAAGAACACATAATACAGTAATGTTTACACAAGAACACATAATACAATAATGTTTACACAGGGTGTGAAAACAAAGTAAACAAGAACTAGATAAACAACTAAAGGGATAATTATAGAATTAAAGTATACAGGGGATAAGCACTGAGTAAACTAAAACAACAATATCTACAGAAGTAGATCACCATTCTGTATGCTTAAACTGTCGTTGGGAAAAGGGGTCAGCCAAAATCTCATAAAAATAGAGGATAAAGAGCATGAACTAGTGCATGCCTTTTTGTACATTTTTTTAATTTTGATTTAGTCGCATATACAGATACCTCATATCTCTCAATATTGCTTTTACAATATTTATTAATCTGTTTGTTTGAACTGGGTTTTCTTGATTATATTCTTAAAGGCTAGTATTCCAAACAGATGAAATTAATATGTCAAAACTTTTTTTTTAGATGAGAGTGAAATGAATAATGGTCGTTATAACAATCATTACCATCCAG
>MJUU01071761.1:0-24130 GCA_002080025.1 Modiolus philippinarum
AGTATGTAGCAGATAAAATAATGCCTACGGCAGCACCAGGCGTAAAAACAGGCGAAAAACCGACCGCAGCAACAAAACCAGATGTACCAGCAACACCAGCAAAACCAGGTGCATTGATTAAAGAAATAAAAAAGTACAACAACGACAGCGCCGCATCAAAAATTGGTCAACTGTTAGGTAAGGGTATAAAAGCAAGAATTAATCGGTTATTGTAGATAAAAATCATACTATAAAAATGGGAAGAAGAAAACTATATGAGACAGATGTTGAAAAAAACAAGCCCACAATGAAAATCAAAAGAAATATTACGCTACACATAAATTTTATTGTGAGGTGTGTAACAAACACCTTTGTGTTTCAGCCAAAAAATATCATATTAACTCTAATTTCGGCAATTGTTTAAGCTTCCCGATTAATTTACAAGCGCACTAACAGATGCTACTTTTTCTTGTTCTGGTTCAACTGTTAAGTTTTTAGCAAGTCCTGGGTCACATCCCATATCTCTTCAAGTTATATGTAATTTTCTGTGACGGTCCCGCATCACTCTTTACTTAAAAGACTTACTTGCTTCACATTGAAACAAAATGAAAATTCACTTTTCTAAATCATAACGAAAATCACAAGTACTTGTTCTCATTTATTCTCAACGCTTAACGACACACGAGGTTTCAAGAACTTTCAATCAACCATTTATTCCAAGTTTGTCGTAATAATTCTCCTTTATTTAATCTGAGGCATTTTCTTGGTTCTCCTTTTCATGTGCTCCTTTTTCGTACAAAAGTACCGCTTTGTCGCACAGGCACTTGTTTCATAAAAAAAAAAATCAGTCCCTCCCTCTCTTCTTCCACAAGGTAACCAACTATGGTTTTCACCAGTCTCACTTCAACTCGTTATTGGCTGATTATTTCTCATCCCTTTGATGTATGGATTCCTGAGATATTGTTCTGTACAACTGTGTCAAAAACACTTACCTTAAGATGCCCCTCCCCTTCCAATAGACATTAATATTCATAGAATTTGGCCTTGCCACATTTTCAGTATGAAAACAGTCTACAGTCTACAGTCCATAGTTGGTTACCTTGTGGAAGAAACAACGGCAGTAGAATACCGAAGGAACAAGGGAAGCGATGACTACAAAAATCAAAGTCCAAAGACATGGCAAAAACGGAAACGGATAAAAACAAAGACAAAACAAGGACGTGAGACAGCTACAATGCACAGAAATAAAAAGATAACATTAAGAACTAAGGCACTCATAGTGTGAACTTCCATGAAAACCGGGAGTGACATCAGGTGCTCCGGAAGGGTAAGCATGTACTGCCCCACTAGCGACACCCGTCACACGATCAGTGAGGTATATATTGTTTTGAAAGTTCTGATATGTAGCTGATTGGAATTGCCATTTTCTAACCCTTAGACAAAACCAATAAAAATCCTTGGTACTTGTTACTTCTCTCACCTTCAAACAGTACCAAGGTTAAAGATTTGAAAAAAGCTGTAGTAATTCTCCGGAGTAGAGAGAAGAAGAGAGGGAGGGACTGATTTTTTTTTTATGAAACAAGTGCCTGTGCTTTGTCGCCTTGGCTTCACCTGTATGTTTATCTGAGAAGAGGTCTCTCAGTTTCAATGAAGAAATAGGTTATCTGAAACAAAAACGTTTTACTCACCTTAACTTTGACTAGTAATTATATTTTTTATGTGTCAGTCTTGATTTAAAAGTTTTGAAAGTACCCGCGTGATGTCACATGTTCGGCTGTAAACGCATAGCATGGCTACTGAGATCATAGGCTGATAAGAAGATTTCCTGAGAACATGGCGACAAGTTCTTGTAGCGGTGAGGGGCTTTTGTTATGTCCCATTTGTTTGGAAACACTGAAAAATCCGAAATATTTGCCTTGTTTACACACATTTTGTGAGGGGTGCATTTCGATTTATATTAGGGACCGACCATTTAACTTGAAGGGGGGGCTATGGTTTTTTTTCTAAAAAAATATTTTGGATCTGATTTTATGTGAAAAAAATATTTTGGCTGCCAAAATGATGAAAAAAAAANAAAAAAAATATTTTGTTGATACTCGTGCAAAAAATAAATAATTTTCTGTCCAGAAAAAAAAAACCATAACCCCCCCCCCTTTTCAGGTTAAATGGTCGGTCCCTTACTTCCGGATTTGAGAAGGAAAATAAACAATGAATTGAGTGTCCAGTCTTTCGATCTGTTATTCACTCACCAAGAGAAAACTGCACTGCAGAAGAATGGGCAAGTCTCCTTCCGGTTAACTTTCTAATGGTTGGTTTGATAGAGAAGGAGAAGGTACAGAGGCCCGATAGACAATGTATGTCATGTGAACGGAATAATGAGCAATCTGATGCTGTGTATATTTGTGTTGAATGTTCAGATACCCTTTGCAACACTTGTTGCAAATATCATAAATCGAACACATTTACTTCCGAACATGAAGTAACACCGATATCAGATATTTCAAATGACGAGCAGATTCCGAAAATATTTAAGAATAAATGTTCAGAACATGTTGGGAAGAAATTAAAACTTTTCTGTGTAGATCATGATATACCTTGTTGTTCAATGTGTGTTTCGATTACTCACAGAAAATGCGGAAATATTGTGACCATCGAGAAGGCTGCAAAGAAATTCTCTTCGTCAAAAACTGCCGAAAATATTGCGAAAAAACTTGATGATTATTCCGAGGACGTGAAGAATATTCACTTACGTTTCAAAGATATGCTATTAAACTTGCAAACGCAACACAAAACTGAATTAAATGAACTAGAAAATCTGTGTAAAGAAGTGATTGCAAGAGTGGAGGACTTTGAATCCGCAAAAAAGTCAGAATTACAAAAATGTTATGATCAAAAGAAGGAGTTTTCTATGGTTATGTTCGAAAATCGATTGAAAGCGATCAACAATGAAAAGGAAATTCTCAAAGTTAGCATGGACAAAGCTTCAGAAGTTCAAGTTATGATAGAAGCGAGAAAGATCACTCGCAAGCAGGATGATCACAGAAAACTCATTCAAGATTGGGTCGAGAAATGTGATGTGGAATATAAATTACAATGCCATAAACTTGAAAACTTGACGGAAATTATGAAGAATTTGGAGAGTACATGTAAGGTATCATGCGATGAAGTTACAGCTAGTACACCCCTAACTCTCCGGTCAATACCAGTTGGTCAGACTGCTGCCAATGCCAGTCAGTCAGTCTGCGGTCAATACCAGTCAGTCGGACTGCAGTCAATACCAGTCACTCAAGACGTCATTCCAGTCTGTACGTTTTCAAACGAGAGATAGCAGGTGGGGTATGAGTAATAGCCGTATAAATGCAATATCATTTGAAGTTTCAGAAGATATATTTCTTGCAGGATTTCTGTCGTATGGTCCTAGAAATGGGTCGTGTAATATTACAATCAGACTTAAGCAAGCTGACATTACCTTAACTGAACTTTCTACTACCTTAAACACAGCAAATGCAAAAAACGATTTATTTACGATAGAACTACCAAAACCAGTGAAGTTGTCAGCAAATACTAAATATGATGTGGCTTTAAATTCAAATCGGTCCAGACTTATTCTTTTCCACTATGGACAGTCTGGACAATCGGAAGTAAACTGCGAAGGAGTGATTTTCGAATTCAGTTCCTCAACTTTACAAGTCAATACTACTACTGATACAACTAGAGGTCAGATTCCTGGATTCGTTTTTCGAAAAGTTGGATTTTGAGAAATTACAATTATTATAATGTACACTAGGACCGAAGTGCGACGCGAGTATATCATTTATGGCATTTGATTGTATAGATACAACTCGATTAAGTGCCTTATTCATGTCTATGTGCACCTTATGGCAGTCAATTTTATTGACTTGAAATTAAATGCAATTGACATAAATATGGAAATTCTCGCGTCGCACTTCGGCCCCAGTGGTGTATTCAAATTTATAATAAATTTTTTATTGGAATGTGTACTGTGGAATATAAATTTTGCAAATTTACAGTTTAGTTGTTTATTATATATACTAGAATGGTCCGTTTTAGTACCATATACAATTATAGCTTATTGATGAGGTCAATGCAGAAATTTATTGACATGAGACAAGTATATTGACCAAGGACGTAGTCCGAGTGTCAATATACCTTTCTCATGTCAATAAATTTCTCCATTGACCGAATTCAATAGACTATAATAGTTTTATTATTTTCCAATTTACGAATGTTTATAGAGACTAAAGTTAATAAATCTCAATTTTATATGATATTTTTGCCGATTCGAATTTTTTTTTTGTTTGTTTTGTATTTTTTTTTTTTGCATCCGTATTCTCTAATAGATTCATGGACTTGAATATTTTTTTTTGTGTATTTGAAATAGACAAACCAATAATAATTTTGCAATTTAATAAAAGAAACTTTTAATTAATTTGTAATCTTTTTAGCTCACCTGACCCGAAGGGTCAGTGTGAGCTATTGCCATCACTTGGCGTCCGTCGTCTGTCGTCCGTCGTCCTGCGTCCGTCGTCTGTTAACTTTTCACATTTTCATCTTCTCCTCTGAAACCACTAAAGCAAATTCAACCAAACTTTACGGGGATGATGTACTAAAGGTCCTTTACAAAGATTGCTCATTTTGTTCCGATCCGACAAAAAACATGGCCGCCAGTGCAGAACTTAGGTTTAACATTGGACCCTACGGGAAAAATCACATGTTCGTCTTCTCCTCTGAAACCATTAAAGCAAATTCAACCAAACTTTACAGGAATGATCTACTAAAGGTCCTTAACAAAGATTGCTCATTTCCTTTCGATCCGATAAAAAACATGGCCACCAGCACTGAACATAGTTTAACATTGGACCTATGGGAAAAATCACATTTTCATCTTCTCTAAAACCACTGAAGCAAATTCAACTAAACTTTACAGGAATGATTTACTAAAGGTCCTTAAAAAACATTGCTCATTTAGTTCCGATTCCACAAAAACATGGCCCCAAGCGCGGAACTTTGGTTTAACATTGGACCCTATGGGAAAATCACATTTTCATCTTCTCCTCTAAAACCACTGAAGCAAATTCAACCAAACTTTACAGGAATTATGAACTAAAGGTCCTTAACAAAGATTGCTCATTTCATACTGAACCGATAAAAAAACATGGCCGCCAGCACGGAACATAGTTTTACATTGGATCCTATGGGAAAATCACATTTTCATCTTCCCCTCTGAAATCACTGAGGGAAATTCAACCAAACTTTACAGGAATGATGTACTAAAGGTCCTTTACAAAGATTGCTCATTTCGTTCCGATCCGACAAAAAACATGGCCGCCAGCACGGAACTAGGGTTTAACATTGGATCCTATTTGAAAAATCACATTTTCATCATTCTCCTCTGAAACCGCTGAAGCAAATTCAACCAAACTTTACAAGAATGATGTATGGAAGGTCCTTAAAAAGATTTCTCATTTCGATACAATCCCATGGAAAACATGGCGGCCTGCACGGAACATAGTTTAACACTGAACCCCATGGGGAAAATCACCTTTTCATCTTCTCCTCTGAAACCACTGAAACAAATTCAATCAAACTTTACAGGAATGATGTACTAATGATACTTTACAAAAATTGCTCATTTCATTTAGATCCAATAAAAAAATGGCCGCCAGTGAATTGGAGCCCGGTATGAGAAAACCGTCCTTTTTATCATCTTCTCTGAAACTAACTAAATGTATAGAAGGTCCTTCTTCAAAATTTGTAAATTCTTTATTTTCACGGTATTTTGATGGGATTTTTTCTTTGTATTCCCCTTGTTGTTAGCTTTTAGTAGTATGTCAAAGCATTTGGCAAGCTCTTACTGTTTTCGAGCTATTAAGGGGTAAAAGCGGTCAAAATTGCATTTTTTTCAAAATCTATAAAGTTTTTAATTTTCAATGGATTTCAATGGGATTTTTTTCTTCAGATTCCTCTTATCGTAAGCTTTCTGTAATATGCCAACAATGTTGGCATAGCTGTTATTGTTTCCAAGCTATAAAGGGTCAAAGAGCACAAAATTGCAATTTTTCAAAATATGCTACTTCTTTATTTTTCATCGGATTTGTATAAGATTTTTTTCTTTGGATTCCTTATGACATTATTATTACCTTATCTTTCGGTAGAATGCCAGCAGATTTGACATAGCTCTTACTGTTCCCAGGCTATAAAGGGTCAAAGGGGCCAAAATTACAATTTTTCTAAATATGTTAAATTTCTATTTTTCATCGGATTTCAATGGAATTTTTTCTTTCCATTTATCTTGATGTGAGTCAAAATGGGCCAAAAAGACTTTAATTAATTGTTCCCAGTTTGTGTGCAGCTGATTTCTGTGTCAGGATCCTTAAGCTCTTAATGTGTCCACATTCACTTTAAACTACACTTGGTCATATTTCAGTAGTCGACATGCTGCGGTCGTAGCATGTTAGGCTAGGCGTAGCCCTTTATTCTGGTTATCCCCCGCACTTTCGAAGAAAGTTCGGGGATATTGTTATACCCTCCGTCCGTCTGTCCGTCCATCCGTCCGTCTGTCACACTTTTCTTGTGACTCAAAAAACGCCGGGTATTCCGATACACAGAACCGGGGCGGGCACAAAAAACACGGAGCTCATGTTTGTTTATATGCGGAAGGGTGGGTACAAAGTTTTATTAATAAGTCAAAAAAGTAAGGGTGTGCAATGATGGGCACAAAAACCTGCGGAGCTTTAAAGGATAATGGCTCAAGGAACAAAATCGATTGGAAAGAAGAAAGCACAGAAAAATGTCAGAATCCCTACAGGAGATTAATTAAAGACATCTTGGAGTGCAATATTTACTCAGAATTAGTCTATATAGGGATTGTCTACGAAAAGAAAGCCTTCAAATCCTACGATTGAATAAAGAGTGCAGGGTAGCTATGTGAATTTTATCATATTGTTATTGGAAACGCAGTCAAAATGAGAGAAAAAATATAAAGATGTAACATTTAATAACCTTCAACTTTTAGATAATTACCGTTTAAATCTAGTAAAGAAATCGACCAATAAGCTAAATAGGTGGAATCGAATGCTATGATATGTACTACACAGATTGTATTGTGCTTAAATAAACACTATGTAAATATGAGCCGAGACTTAAACTGGATAGTCCCTTTACGGTCCAAGTAAAAGGATAAGACGTTTAAACTCGCAAATTCATACTCTTTTGTTTCACCAGCGACGAAAAGTCGCAGAAGTGAGACTTGGGGATACCGTTTCGGCAACGGCAACGACGAATTGTAATGCTTGTGGGTACAAATTTTTATGAATAAGTTGTAGGTCAATGGTACTAGTATTTGATATTCAGTAGCATTAGTATCGGTACAGTTTCCTACTTAAATGATCCAACCCCCAGATTCATGCATGAGTGACCACATATGGGCGTTTGCAAGCAGTTAGGACAGACTGTACCAATTGTCCTAGCCACATGATATTTGACTATCCTTAGTTATTCATGACCAATCGCGTTAAGTTTTTCGCAAACAGTAAGTATAGCCTGTACCAAAAGTCCATGCATTTGCGGCTTGATATTTGACACGTGTATAGGTTTGTAGAGAACATACCGACTCCACTCCCTGAACCCTCGGTCATGCATGAACTATCACTTTTAAGTTTTTTACAAGCAGTCAGTACAGCCTTAATCAGTAGAGTTAGCCACTTGATATTTGACGTGCATTTGCATTTAGGTTATTAAGTCTAATATTTTTATACATTATTTATGTCTGAACATGCTGTATATGTTGAAATATTTGTATTAGAACGGTACAGATCAGAATTTCTGATGCGACCCCACAATCCCTCATAAAGGGTTTAGTTCACTTTGGGGTGCCTTTCCCAGACTTGATCTTTTGACTATCTCAGTATGCTAACTGTAAACTATATCCTCAAGTAAAACTCACCAGCAGATAAACAGACAGGCAGACAACAAGTATGCAAGTTAAAGAATATCATGTAGACACTATAAATTAAGACGACAGAAATACAAGTTAAAAGGGATATCATGTAATTACGAGGACAGGTCGACAGCTCGACAGCAGACATGATAAAGCAAGGAATGACATGCAGAGAGAGAAAAGATATCATGCAGATTTCCATCGGGATGACACATTGACTCAAGGTTGACAGTCAGACAGAACAACAGGCATCCATGATGAAGCAAGAGAGTTGAAATCCAAGAGGGTTTTTGCGGGGTCTAAAAAGCCATTTTAGCAGTGTGATTAGTGAAAAATATCCCTTAAAATAGGCGAAATACGTGCTTTTACATAAAGCAAAGAGACAACCGAAGCGTAATACGTGGTTAATTGATTGATTATTAAGAGTTTAACGTCCAGTGAGCAATAGTTCAGCTATATCAGGATGAGAACAAGTTAATCAATTAATTTCTTTTATGTAAAAGAAAAATGAAATATAGGTTGAAGGGACAACCGGGGCAACGAAAAGGAGGGAAATGGGTAGGGGCGGGAAATTTAGACTATATACAACTCTCGGTGAGTCTGCTTTCCTTGTAAAAATAAACAAGGGGTCTTTACACTTCACTGAGCGTTGCGTTTCTCTATAAAGTTTGGCTACAATGGCTCGTGGTCAAACTTTCCGTATTATGACCCGATTACACCACATAGACAGGGCATGAGCTCCTGGAAACCGATGTAGGTGCCGGGGCGTGATACGTAATGTTATCAAATTAAAAAGAATTATTTTGTGAAGGATTGGGCTACAAGACCCTACACAGTGGCGAATCCAGCGGTGCTCCCAGGTTTGAAAATATTTAAGATTCCTAGGGGTTTCAGAAAATTTGGTTCCGGGCCCCCTATTTTGAAAAAAAACTATGGGTCGTGCCCCTTCTTAGCAGAAGGTCTGCATCCGCCACTGATACAAGTATTAACGCTGACAATTTGACAAATACAAGCAGAATGATAGATAAGACGATATTTTGGCTTTTAAATGTTTGTTTGTCTGTTTTTTTGGTTTTGTCTGTCGATTTGTCGGCATGGGTGTCGACGTATATTTGTTCGGAATAATAAAAGTGTCTTTATATAAATACATTGTATAATAAGTATTGGCATACTATTTCTTCTTTTTGGAGCAATTGTTATATAATGTTTAATCCGTTACATACAAATATTATAAATGTGTTGCCTTGGAAAAAAAATATTTTATTATACTTTATCGTGTTGGAACAAATATTATGAAGGAAAAAATAGCACACATGACATCTAATCTAACCTTGGATTTCTGTTTTGCTTTTTTTTTTGCCAGCTGACACAAGTTCCATTGGAACAAGAATTATAAACATTGATAAAATGTTTCTTCCTTTGGAACAAATTTTATATGTCATTTATTCTGTGATGATCAAATACTATAATATTTTTCCTGATGGAAAATATTCCAGGTAATATTTTATCTTTTTGGACACTGGTGGACAAATCTTATGATGAAACTGATATATGGTCATATTTCTATGAGATAGTGACTTTGGTTAGAATTTGCAGAAAGTAACGGAAGATACACCAATGATTTCTTTTGGGTCTTTAAGAATACTGTAACAATACGATTTCTAGCATACAATTGACCTGTTTTCTGAGAATAGATTATCTTGAAAAAAGTCAAAAGAAAAAAAAAACAGACAGTTCTAAGAAACGTGCGAGGAGATTTACTTTAAATTACAAATTGTTAACTTATGCATACCTTGTGTAGATTCAAAAGGATAATGTATTAGTTGAACTGGCTTCAGCCAGCACGAGCATTTGCAATCACTCAGAGTCTGTGTAATCCATCTGGCGTATAAAACTTTTATTCAAAGGTATATTCATCTGAAACAACTGTGCCAGATGGGACCAAACTTGGTCATAATAGTCCTTGGATAGACAACATAGTTATATCGAACCTAACGGGAAACACATTTAGAAAACTACTGGACCAATTAGAAACAGCCGTTTTAAGCAATAGTGTTTGCGTGGTACACTGTAAAAGAGGTGTTTTTCAAAAAGGTTTGGCCATTTTCCCGTGAATTTATTTCTTTCAGCATACTTATTTTGCGAAAGCATTAAATCTTGTCGAAAACTGTCATCTTTTATATACCAGAACAAAATTAATTTGAGGAATACACACCAATTTAATGCCAACGACTCCTTAGTTATTCAAAAGCAAAATCAATCTACCTGCTTAGAAGGGCAAATGCTTATTCACTCCCAACAAAAAATAGTTTTGGTTCTAGGAGTCTTAGAGTAGTACAACCTCCTCAAACACTGTAAAATGGCTAAAATGAACACAAAAGGCTATTTAGATAATAATGAAAAGATGGAACCATTGATGGTTTGGATATGGCCTAAAACATGAACATCCCATCACTTTTATTGGACAAATCGCCGTGAAAAATAGCAAACTTGGATGATTTAATCGTTCCCCACAGATTATTAAACAGCGGGAAATCTAGTGGTATAAAATTATCTCCCTTCTAGAAAAACTCTTCTGTGTTTCACAACTTTTTCGGAACAAATTAACAGCATGGCGACGAAAATAAACAATCAACAAAATGTCAAGATTTCAAAAGAAATAAACAAATACAATATTTAGTGAAAACGTCATTCAATTCCCAGATCTTTACTTTGTAGTTAAAAAGTGATTAAACTTGCCCCCAAGAAGATGTAATATGCGAAATCCTTACATAATTTACTGTCGTGATGAAAATATTCAATGGACACACTGGTCAAAATCAATTGCTATAGAGCGTTAAAATGCATGTATCCAGACAAGATTATATGTACAGATAGATTTTTTAACATACTTAATTTATAGGTCAATTTAGTAACGATTCTTGCATAAGAAACGCTGAGATCCAAATCTAATTCTACGTTACCAAGCAAAATCATATCGTTTCGAAACAGCACCATTTTCCTTTTATACCCATGATCTCAAAAGGTAATCATCAACACAAGATTTCATTGGTTCAATCAAGGAAAAGGGCGTGCCTTCAGTTAAAACCCATTCAAAGACCCCACGTGCTTAGTGAGTAAAAATCGATATTGTTTATGTAACTTTGATGGTTGCGAGGTAGAAACGGTCGCTTTGTATACTTTATTTCGTCAAAACCACTGCGTGTAACCAGTCCAAAATTTGCAGATGAATAGATAAATATTTAATTGCAAAGTATATTTTTTCCTGGAAATTTTCGTTATAAAAAAATGGCTAGATCCAAAACTCTTTGGAATGTAAAAAATGGATAACAGGAAACACCTACAATGGCTGAAAATTATAATAACATGCCACAATATGTCATGGAACTACACATGAAAAACACGAATAAGACAGGAGACAAACGTAAAAAACAATAGGAACTCGGGACAGCCGGACTTGGTACCGGCACTAGCAAAAGCCAGCGGTAGGGTTAAACCGGTTTATGGGCACCCAAACCTCCCCTTTATCTGTCCCTTTTCCCTATAGTATAATAAACATATGAAAAAAACCCAATACAGGTAAAATCAATATGACAATTTACTTACACCAATTTCATATGCTTTGTTGACTTATTGATAAAAATTTGTACCCACCATACCGCATGTAAACAAAAATGAGCTCAGTGTTTTTCGCACCTGCTCCGGTTCTATGTATCGGAATACCCGGCGTGCAAACTCCTCCTACATTTTTGGATTTTGGGATTTAATTTTGTTGTAGAATTGTTGCATATAGGCTGTAGATGCGCAATAAGCTTTCGGATTTTTATCTTTTCTTGGTGCAAACAAGTGGCCACAACATGTTGATTTTGACAAAAGCTCAAAGATGTGGATTTTGACACATGTGGCATGTGACACAAACTCCTCCTACACTTCTTTATTTAGGGATTAAATCTTATTGCAGAATTGTTGCATATAGTCTGCAGATTTGCAATAAGCTTTTTGGAATAAGGAATTTTGATTCCGGTTCCGACTTTGTTAAATTTCCTGAAAATGTCAAAGACTCATATATTTTTTTAATTGTCAACAATTCTGCATTAAGATTTAATCCCTAAATAAAAAAATGTAGGAGGAGTTTGTGTCACATGCCACAATTGTCAAAATCCACATCTTTGAGCTTTTGTCAAAATCAACATCTTGTGGCCACTTGTATGCACCAAGATAATTTGAGCAATTATTGTTTTTGGAAGTGTTTGGTAGAAAACAAGATTTTGAAAATATTATTCTTAAACGCGATTCCAAGATTGGTAAATTTCTCAAAGACTACTTTTTTTTAAAATTCTACTTAGCAACCACACTTTTAGAATTCATTTCTATTAAAACAAACATTTTCAGCAATTTGGTTTAAAAAATATTTGATTCCAATCTTGGTAAATTTCCCGCAAGTCTCAAAGACCACTAATTTCTTGGAATTCTACCTAGCAGCCATACTTAAATAGTTTGTTTAGTTTAGGACAAATATTAGTAGGATATAGGGACAGGTCACCGCGGATTTGTCGAGGTGGATCAGCGGAATTGACGTAGACCCAAAATGACGTTACCGGAAGCCAAGTGACCGTAAGCGGAAGTCACGTAACCGGATGTATAATATGTTAACATTGCGCATGCATGTCTATAGCATTAGATAAATTCATTATTTGTTCTGAGCGGTACCGTGTATTTCTCTTATGCTACAGACAGAACACTGCTTATTACTACTACTATGGTTAGGGTTACTGTTAGATTTTAGATAGGGTAATGGTTAGATTATAGATAGGTTAGGGTTACATTGTAATAAGGGTTAGGGTTTAATTATGGTTAGAGTAAGGGTTAGATTAAAGAAAGGGTGAGGGTAAGATTATAGATAGGGTTAGGGTTAGGTTATTATTAGGGTTAGAGTTAAGTTATGGTTATGGTTAGTTTATAGATATGTTAGGGTTAGATTATGGTCAAGAGTATAAGTGTATTGCATTTTTTTCTAAGCTGACAGCAGCAGCAGCAGAGGAACTATCACCATAGCGAAGCAGCAGCAGCAATATAGTGAAATGACCACGCGAGCACAGCCAAAACCATTCTAGAAAACGACTCGTGAGTCTTGTTAGCTGTGTTTAAAGCTTCGCTTATTATAATTGTCTCATTCGTGCAACGAATATCGAGGGGTGAAGACCTCTGGAATGTACCATTCCGATAGCTGTAATTTTAATTCTAATCGAAAGTTCAATCTTCTACGTCACACACAATGAGCCAGAGATGGACAGACAACAGAATATGAAAAATACAGTGAGGTGCTATAATTGTAACAGGTTTGGCCACATCAGTAAGAGGTGCATGAGTAAAACAACCTGCTCAAATAACAAAATACCGAAGTTACTGTGAATTTATTTTCTGCATATGCGCATTTCGACAACTTATGTATCTTCAGTGCAGATAAAATCTAAACGTTTGGAAGACCATAAGTCAAATGTGTTTAAAAACTGATAGAGAACAAATAACCAATATAATATAAATGTAGAGCCTAAATCAGCTAAGGACAGAGCTTTGCATGTGAGAGAACTGTGGAAAAGATAGCTGTAAAACTGTGGAAAAGATAGCTGTAAAACACCATTTTGCAAAGACAGTCCCTGCTGTGTAAACTGTGCACAAATACACCCTTCAACATCATTAAAGAGTAAGACATATAGAGAATTTGTGAATAAGAGCAGACTATACCACCTACTGCAACGGGACAATGAAACTCCTCCTACTAAATGCACAGGCCATTAGTCTGCCTACAATCAACTTGTAAATATTGTAAATAAATATGATGTAGATATAGTATGTATAAATGAAACTCGCCAAAGCGAAGAGAAAAAACTAACCATCCTAGACTGGCAGGTATATGATGAACCAAGAAAGGGAAGAAAGGATGGAAGCGTGGCAATATTTGTAAATAGTCATAAAACAAATTTTACTGCAACAAAATAAACAGATCTGGATGATTGTAAATATGAATCTGTGGCCGTTGAAATAAAAACAGACCTAAACAACAGTCTTATATTATTGACACTGTATATCCCACCTGAGGAGACAGAGCAACTAGAACAATTAACTTACAACATAGTACAGAAATTATAAAATAACAAAGAGAGAATGATAATAATGGGAGATCTAAATGCAAAGAGTCAAGAATGGAACAACGATAAACAGAATAGAGCAGGAGACATATATAATTTAAGACTTCATCACAAAATCCAATTTCATATGCATTAATGACGGTCAACCAACTAGGCGTAACTCGACAAGTGTTATTGATTTAGTTTTGACCACACCAGAAATTAAAACTAAAGTAAAAGAATGCACAACACTGGTACATGAATATATCAGATCAGACCATATATGCGTATTGACAGAAATCGAAGTATGCAAATTACAACCATCACCAAAAAACAGCAAGAATAAGACAGGCAAATTGGAACGAGTGGAGAGACCAATCAGAAAAAAATATGTCAAAATGGCTAGAAAACATTCCAACTCAAGACGATGTGGACTTAGTATATCAATCCCTTAAGGAAGCTATTGATGAGACTATGATATAGGTAATAAAGCAAAGAGAAGTAAAACAAAAGAAAAGCACAAAATCTCCATGGTGGAACCAGCAAGCCACGTTAGCAAAGAAAGATCTTAATCATAAACAAAGACAATACAGGAAAAGAAACACTATTCACAATAAAAAATAACTTGAAAAAGCAGAGGATGAATTTGAAAAAGCTAAAGAATCTGCGATGAACGATTGGAATGAAAGACTGATAGTGAAACTAAACAACTGTAAAAGCTCAAAAGACATCTGGACAACATACGAAAAGATGACAAGAAGAACTGAGTGTAATAAAATATTGCCACTTATCGAAGATGGGGAAAATCCAACATTTAGTGACAATGAGAAATGTGACATCCTTAGAAAAACATTTTTTGAAGGCAAACATCTAACAACAGAAGAATTTGATAAATCATTCTATGATACGACAAAAGAAGAATATTACAACATCTGTACAATAGAAGAGAATAAAAAGGAACATCAGCCACAAACTGGATTATGAAATATCAACAGATGAAGTCCAATCTGCAATTTACGCACTGGAGATAGAGAAATCACCTGGAGCAGACAACCATTCACCAAATATGAACACAATACCACTAAACAACTTAATTCGAGAAGCAAGGTTAAAGTTTCAAAATCAAGGTCAAAATGTCTGGAAACACTTACTGTCCGACAAATAAAGATTATTATCTATCCGATCATCATTGATATGTGAAACCCGTGAATAACAACCATGGACAAAAGAAACAGTCTTATATTTTCTTCGAAGTTGGATGCACTCAAGACGACAGGATCCAGTGCGACAAAGGTTACTCACCCGACGACAATGGCAAGTGCACTCACTGCAAAACAATGAAGTTTGGAGCTTCCGAACACAAACCAAAGTCATGTGTGGTACATAAAGTCTGTTTAACATGCATGGATCGAAACGTCGATAAAGACAGCATCTGTCAGACATGTGAGAAGAACGAATTAGTATTTGCCGCACCAAAAATCACCGATCACTTTTGTAAATGGCTATTTTCTGAAGACAACGAAGGAGCTACCGTTATCGCACACAACTTTAAAGGTTACGATTCTTTACCAATACTGGGTTATTTGTATCAACATTGAGTAAAACCAACAATCATAACAAATGGAACAAAGAACATGTACATCGAAGTACCTGGATGTCGCATTCGGTGGCTTTAGCCGAACTACCCAAGATGTTTGGTTTGAAGGAATTGAAGAAAGGGTATTTCCCGCATTTATTAAATAGGAGGGAAAACCAATCAACCATACTCAACCACTTACCCGATTTGGGGTTTTATCAACCGGGTAGAATGACACCCAAAGACAGAACCACCTTCTTCGAATGGTATGAGACCAATTACCGGCAGCCGTTCGATTTTCAAAAAGAATTATTAAGTTACTGCCGCTCCGACGTGGACATAATGAGAAGAGCCTTCTTAACGTTTAGACAACTGTTCCTGGAGATGACTTCCACCGACGGACAGGAATGAATATATCCATTCCGACAATGCATCGCGATAGCTTTAGCTTGCAACTTGGTATTCAGAAAGAAATTTCTCCAACCAGATATCATCGGAATTATCCAAGCTCAAGGATACTGTCCAGAGGAAAAACATTCTGTCAAAGCCTTGCAATGGATCAAATAACTGTCGGCAACAGGAGGAATCAGCATACAACATGCAAGAAATAGGTGGGAAAAACAAATCGGACCCTATAAAGTGGACGGGTACTACGAGAACGAGAGCGGTCAGAAATATGTATTTGAGTTTAACGGAAAGTTCTGGCACGGCTGTTTACGCTGTTATAGTGCTGACACAGTCAACCCAGTCAACGGCATGACCATGGGTGATCTTCATCAACACACGCGGGAGAGGAAACGCTACACTTTGAAGACCAAGGCTAAATCTACATTGGTAAAGTGGAATGCGAGTTTGACAAAGAGGTTCAGGAAAATGAAGTTTGAGAAACATTATCCAACAAACCGAAATGATCACTCCTTTGGAGCCTAGAGACGAATTTTATGGTGGAAGAACCGAAGCATTTAAACTGTATGAAAAAAGACCAAGACATATTGTATGCAGACTTTACTTCACTTTACCCCTCCATCAACAAGACCGGGAAAATTCCTATTGGACACCTAAAGATCATCACAGAAAACTTCAGCGACATTCAACAGTATGAAGGTTTGATTTAATGTAAAGTCATACCCCCGAGAGGTCTATATCCCAGTACTTCCGGCTAAATCAATAACAAAATATTATTTACATTATGTAAACCCTGTGCCGAATCTCGTCAAAAGACACCGTGTGAGCATACCGTTGAGCAACGAGCACTGAGAGAAACTTTAGTGATACTAGTATACGAAATCAAGAAAGCTTTGGAAAATGGATATGAAATTGAACAGATAACACTTTGACATGGAACAATACGACCAAACAGCCAAGACTGGAGGGCTTTTCACTCAATACGTGAACACCTTCTTAAAAGTGAAGCAGGAAGCTAGTGGTTGGTCAGAATGGTTTCAAACTGACGAGGATAAATGGCGCTATATCAGAGTACAAGATGGAGGGTATACTCCTAGATTATAGTAACATCAATAAAAACTCGGGATTACGAACATTGGCCAAATTAATGTTGAATAGCTTCTGGGGTAAATTCGGTCAAAGATCTAACCTTTTCCAAATCAAATACGTGTATGACCCTGCAGAATCTTATGGCATGTTAAACAGGGATCAGATTCTCGTTATGGGTATGAATTTTGTCAGCGATAAGATTGTGGAAATTAGATATCAGTATAAAGAAGAATTTGTTGGGGAATACGGACGTACAGTACACACAGAGTGTTTCAGTTACAAAACACCCGGGTCTTACATCGGTGAAGACATCGAGAATTGCTTTTGAAATGCTGATTTTCACAACGACATTTATGACTCTACTACATGTTTCTATGTGATTAACAACAGGAAGTTTGCTGGTGTTTGCACAGACATTTACTGAAAAATGTCAGACTGAGTGTTTTGTAAGTGAAGCACTCTGTGTGTACTGTACCAACGTGGTTATTGCTGCTTACTCTACCGCACAAGCAAGACTGAAGTTGTACAGTTACTTAGAGAAATTGAGCAACCGTGACCTATATGCCGACACCGATTCCATCGTTTATACATTTAAACCTGTGGAAAACAGAAATAGGCGATTACCTTGGGGACCTTACGGATTAATTACCAGTCGTTAACAAGATTAGATAGTTCTTGATCGGTGGACCTAAAAACTATGCCTAAAAATTAGCTATGACCGAAAAAGACGGAAATGCAACCATATGCAGGGAATTACTCTCAACTACAAAAATGCCCTCACCATAAATTCGATGCGATAAAAGAAATGATCACCAATATCAGAAACGATGTGAAGACCGTGACAGATGATTTCAAAATAAAGAGGGACCAAAAGAAATTACTGACCGTACATCAAGACAAAGATTACAGGATCGTGTTCGACAAAAGAATCGCCATGGATGATTTAAGCACAAGACCTTATGGATTTTAAATTGTACAGACAGCATTATGATGGCTCTCCGACATTTAACTACGTTCACTACAAAACACTAAAAGTCTGAAACGGTCACTTTTTGTACTGAAAAGTACTTGACCAGTCTCAGCTTGTCTGAAAATTACTAAAGTAGTCTCTACCAAAGTCTGATTCAGTCTGAAATTTACTGAACCAGTCTCGACCTGTCTCGATTAGTCTGGACCTGTACTGAAAAATTCTCGACCTGTCTCGACTAGTCTGGACCTGAATTGAAAAATTCTCGACCTGTCTCGACCAGTCTGATTTAGTACTGAACCAGTCTCGACCTGTCTCGACCAGTCTGATATAGTTCTGAAAGAGTCATGACCTGTCACGACCAGTCTGATTTAATACTGAAAGAATCTCGACATGTTTCAACCAGGTTGAATTAGTACTGAAAGAGTCTTGACATGTGTTAAAAAAGCAGAAAAAAAGTGACAATTAAAATAATAAGAAATTTTAAAGTGTTTTTCTTAATTCATTTTGCTAAATAAACTGAACCTTCAGACATGTTAAAACTTATTAAAAGATTAAAGGTGTATATTTTAAATAACAGAAATCCTTAATTTATGCATTTAGAAATTTGTTACTGAAATAAGAATAAATAATTTTTTCTCAGAAATTAGTATCAAATATATTTTGTACAAGTCAAACCCAAATTCTGCATATAATTATTATCTTAAATAAATAAGAAAAAATATAAATCAATATAAAATGCACAAATTTGTCACATGACAGTTAATTTTTTTTCTTTCTATTTTCTTCTTTCTTTATTTGTTTGTTTCCTGTAAATGTGTCTGCACTGATAAATGTAGTATAAAACTGCTGCTATACAGTATATCATTTTTCTGTTCCTCATATGGTGATGCTAGCTGTTGTGAATTAAGAATTTTTGATACTTTATTTATAACAGTATTGAAAGCATTTGAAAAACATTTTGCAGTCAATGCATGAAGGGCTGATTTAAGAATTTAAACACTAAATGAATTTACTGATTAAAAGCATGTTTAAGAGGTTTCCATGATCAAGACTATTTCATTACAACTTTAGACTGGTCGAGACAGGTCGAGACTCTTTCAGTACTCTATCAGACTAGTCGAGACAGGTCGAGACTTTCCAGTACAGGTTCAGACTGGTCAAGACTCCTTAAGTACAGGTTCAGACTAGTCGAGACAGGCCAAAACTTTTTCAGTACAGGTCCAGATTAGTCGAGACAGGTCGAGACTGGTTCAGTAAATTTCAGACTGAATCAGACTTTGGTAGAGACTACGTTAGTAATTTCAGACAAGTTCAGTACAAAAAATGCCCGTTTCAGACTTTAAGTAGTAATGACGGAGAAAATAAAATATGTATATTGTAATTGGTTGATTATTTATTAGTATTAAATTGGAAGCTCCTTCAGACAATCACTAAAAAGAAATACAAAAAACGATGAAGTAGTACATATATAGAAACAAAAAAGGGTTAGAGTTACGGTTGGGAGAAAGACCAAAACAAAAACCGAATAACAGAAAAGGGACATAAATCAATAGATTAGGTCTGGGATTAGTGTTATAGCACAAACAAGGGAGACGACTCAAACAATAGAAAAGCACAGAAAACCAAGTTCATGAAATACAATTAAAAAGCTTCAGAAGTAATGGAAAAGCACAATAAAAGATGGGGGTAATTTTGATTTAAAGCGGTAGATACTACAATGTACGTAAGATAGGGTTTCCAGCGTCCCACCACTCTCACACCGATACACTACATTTGTTGTGTTCTACGTCCAAGACACTGGAAGACGAGACTAAAGACATAAGACAAAATGGGAGAGATAACTTGGGAGGGTATGACTCCCAACTACAAATATTTTTTATGTAATTCTTTATTTTCAGAAAAAAAAACATGAGTGTTATAATAACAAAGTAAGTATACATTGAAGAAAAATATATATAATCGTGTTAATGAATAGTAATATAATTTATTTATATTTCAATAAGTATTGACAATTATATGTATGATATAACTGTGTGTTCAATCCTCAAGTGCAGCAGATATAATTCTCCATTCATTTTCTACAGTCTCTCTTCTTGCATCCGAGAAAAGGGAACTGACCATCTTTACAACTGATATTTCCTTTTCCATTTGTTCTTTAATAGATACTAAATTAGGTTTTAAGCATTTCAACTTACATGTATAAATGTACCAAAAATATAGCTCCAATTATCAACAGAAAGATCTAGTTCTAACTCCCACTTATTTTTTATTTTTAGTGGTTCTTCTGCATATCCTGTCACGAAATTGCTGTAAATCAGTTTACAAATTTTGGGATTTAATTTTATCTTGTTTAACATGTCATCTTCAACCGTTGTCAATTTGTTTTCATTTTTCATTTTTTCCTTCCATTCTTTTGGAATTGAATGGATTATTCCATAATATTCAAGGTATGGGCAATGCAAGTCATATTTTTCTTTGAACTGCTCATAACTCAAAAATCTGATATTATCATCAACAAGATCGTTGACAAAATATATGTCCTTCTCACACCATTTATGATAAAAACATATCTTTTTATTTATAACAATATTTTGACTGAACCTTATGGGTTGACTCAAGATGCTTTGTTCAGTGGTTTGTGTTTCCTTTAATTTTAAGCAATTCAACAGGATATCTCGCCAAAAAGGATTTAAAGAATTAGCAACCCTCTGGATACCACCTTTATTCAACAAAAATACTTTTTCACCTCCATATTTTTCTAACTTATTAGTAATAAGAATTTTCCAGGGAGAAAAATTTAAAGGATCAAGTAAGTTATTAATCCATGACATCTTCAATGAAAAGCAAAAGGATTTGACATGTGGGACTTTCAATCCTCCCTCGCAATAGTCATTAATTAGGACATTTCTTTTTATGCTATCCGTCTTTCCATGCCAAAAGAAGTTAAAAAAGGTCTTTTGTATATCTTCAAAAATGTAGTCTGGAGGTTTTGGTAAAACAGTAAACAACTGAATTAAGATCGGTAATGCCCGAGATTTGATAACCGTGACATTTCCCATAAATGTTAACTCTCGATATATCCAATTGTTTAACAATTTCTTAACAGACAGAATTTTGTAATGAAAATTTTGTAAAGTTTTATCCTGTTTTGTCAAATCATAGTTAATTCCCAAAAGTTTAAATTTCCCTGTGTGATTCCAAAATAGATTTTTTTCAGGAAACATTACATCCAACTTGAGCCTATCCATATCGCTTGAGTCTTATCTAGGTTTACTCTCAGACCAGCACATTCAGCAAATTTATGTAATGTATAGAGAGTTTGCTTTAATGAATCGGGGTTGTCATCTAAAGTCAATGACGAATCATCGGCATATTGACTCAGTAAGAATTCAGAGTCATTAATTTTGATCCCATTAATTTTAAGTCATTTTGAAGAGAACAACTCAAAAGTTCCAAGGCCAAAATAAATAAGTAAGGAGACAGGGGATCCCCCTGACGCACACCTATTTCCAAATTGAAGAATTCTGAGCAATGACCATTATTCGATATATAACTCATGATTTTAGAATAAAAACTTTTAACCCATTTACAAAGATTTTCGCCAAACCCATAAAACTGTAATGTACTTTATATAAATGATCATTCTACAGAATCGAATGCTTTTTCAAAATCTAAAAGAAGTAATAATCCAGGAATGTCTTCCTCTTAAATGTCTAGAATAGTACGCATGCACTCACCAATGTAACGACCTTTTAGGAATCCCTTTTTAGTGTCACTAATTATTGTCTGCAAAACAGGTTTAATTCTATTAGCAATGGCTGCAGATCCAATTTTTACATCACAATTAAGTAAAGTAATGGGTCTCCAATTTTTTAAATAATATTTACATTTATCCTCTTTTGGTATATAAGTTATAACACCTTGTCTTTGACTTACTGATAATTCCCCTTTTTGATATCCCTCATTTAAACTTTTTATTAAATAAATGTGACAGTCATTCCAAAAATTTTTATAAAACTCTGCTGTAAAACCATCTAAACCAGGTGACCGGTTATTTTTCATATTTTTTACTGCAAAGAGACATTCCTGGTATGTTAATAATCCTTCACACACATATTTCTGATCCTCATCTAGCTTTTTTTATAAAAGGGTTATTATCATAAAAAAATAATGTTTTATGAGACTCATCTAAATGGGGATTGGAGGTGCTGTACAATTTTTTTTATAAAATTTAACCTGTTCTGAAATAATAGATTTTATATTATCATCAGAGATCAGTTTTGGAATCATTTTTTCTATGTAGTGACGTTTTTCTAAATTACAGAAATATCTAGAACTTTTCTCCCCTTCTGCTCTCCACTTTGCTTTTGCCCTTGCTTTAACTCCTTGAATTTTACTACAAATATATTCAAGGGACACTTGAGGGATACATGTCTGTATACAAGTAAACGGATAGGTATCTTCACCGCCGACCACCGCCGAACACCACCGACCACCGCCGAACACCACCGACCACCGCCGACCACGTTAATATAATGATTTTCTATTGTTTGTTTAGATGCAGTGCATGTACATTGGCTGACGGCCTGTGACACTCTCATAACTATCGTAATTTTTTTCTGTCTTAAATCACGATTTAAGTTTTTTTTTGATCCATCTTTGCATTCAAGTGTAAATGGGTTCTGAATTGTTGCTATTCAAACTTCTGCTCAGTGTGCGTGTTTGTTTGATTTTCTCATGTACAAAAATCATCTAATTTACGAAAATAAGTTTGTCCATAGGTATTGTACATCTAATTTCCTTCCGCTTAATTTTTATTTTTTGAATGCTATTTTTTAGCATGTGGCACAAACTTAGAAAAAAGAAAAATACCAAATATATCATCTTAACAGAGAATAAATTGGAACAAAGTGGACCAAGCTGAATATCAAAACCAAGTGGAACGTAAATTATTAGAAAGCAATACGAGCTTTACAGGCACTAATAATATTCAAACAAAAGCAAGGGCAGAAAATGCTATAGTTCAACTCAGTCAGATATTATCAGAAAGTGCAAAGGAATGCTCAAAATCAAAGAAAAAGAAAATAAAAGGCAACCTTAAAATATGGACTCCTGAAATAGGGCAATCATATATGGAGATGAAAAAAGCAAACGTAGAATGGATCGAAGCTGGAAAGCCATCTGTGGTATGTGATGTAGTGACACAGCGAAAAGTATGTAAACAACACTTTAGGAAAACATACAGAACTGAACTGGCGATCAGAGAAATAAAATTTAGAGAAAGAATAATGGCGAACAGAACAAAAGACAGCAGATTGTTTCACCAACTTGTGAATAAACAGAGACAAACAAAAAGGGGATTCATACAAGATCTACACGTAGGTGGGGAAATAGTAACGGGAGATATGAACGTGCTGAATGGCTTCAAAGATCACTTCAAAAAGCTGGCAATACCTCACCCTGACGAAAATTACAACTACAACAATGATGACCTTATTGACTATGAGATCGATATAATAACAGAACTTACTAGATGTAGGGATATTGAAGTACCGACAAAAGACGAAATCCAAAGTGCACTTAAAGAAATTAAGAGGGGGAAGTCGCCTGATATTTACGAACTTTCTGTCGAAATTTTTATATATGGAGGTGATGCTTTACTCTGCTTAATATAACAAATCATCTCAGATATATTTTGCTCTGGAGAATTACCTGATACTCCAGTATATAAGAACAAAGGAAATATTTGTGAATCCAAAAATTACAGAGGAATAACAATAATCCCGGTCTTTTGTAAAATCATAGAAACAATACTCAAGAAAAGGATTCAACCACAGTTGATGTCATCACAATGTACACTGCAAAGAGGCTTCACCAAAAACACTGCTCCATTAAACGCAGCTCTTATTCTAGAGGAAGCCAAAAGAGAAGCTAATGACCAAAATAAAGATATGTCAATAATATTTTTGGACGCCAAATCAGCTTTTGACGTGGTGGTACACAAGAATATGATGCGAAGGCTG
>MJUU01071761.1:38861-53022 GCA_002080025.1 Modiolus philippinarum
GAGTTCAGATCTCAGTCACTATACATGGTAGGATCATGTAACCTTGCATATGCATGCATCTCTGATGGTAGGTCAGCATCCAGGCAAAATTAGGTCACTTTGACCTATATTTTCCGCTTGAATGACTTGCATTCAAGTTTACGTCTGAGTTCAGATCTCGGTCACTATACATGGTAGGATCATGTAACCTTGCATTTGCATGCCCCTCTGATGGTAGGACAGCATCCAGGCAAAATTAGGTCACTTTGACCTATATTTTCCACTTGAACGACTTGCATTCAAGTTTACGTCTGAGTTCAGATCTCAGTCACTATACATGGTAGGATCATGTAACCTTGCATATGTATGCAACTTTCATGTTAGGTCAGCATCCATGCAACATTAGGTCACTTTGAGCTATATTTTACACTTGATTGATTTACATTCAAGTTTTTGGATGAGTTCAGATCTCAGTCACTATACATGGTAGGATCATTGTAACCTTACATATGCATACATCTCGGATGGTAGATCAGCATCCAGGCAAAATTGGGTTACTCTGACAATGTGCCATAACGAGGCGAACTCTGTAATCCTTGATTACCTATGTTCTGGTCTGCCATGTTGCTACTTCCTGTTTGCCGATATGTTGAAGTTTTACTATAACACACTATGGATGAGAAATGTTCATCACAGTTTACTTGAATTGTATGGGTGGGAATGATTTGATATTTGGTCTGGAGCTTTATAATAATGAGTTGTAATGTGTAAGCTATTTTGAGATTTGCCATATTACCACTTCCTGTTTGCTGATGTGTAATAACCCTTTATGGATGAGAATTTTTCATCACAGTTTATTTGGCTTCTATAAGTGGGAATGACTTCAAATTTGGACTGGAGCTTTATAATAATGAGTTGTAATGTGTAAGCCATTTACAGGTCTGCATGCACTTCCTGTTTGCCAATTCTTTGATGTTTAACTATAACTAAACTAATGCTGTATCACCACTTCCTCTTTTCTTGGTTTGTATGAGTGGGGCGATTTCAAATTTGGTTTGGACAACTGTTTACAGAATTGTATTACACTTTGGAAGTTGGGGTATTCATTTGTGGCCCAGTGGACCATAGTACTTCTAGTCTAATATTCTGGTTTTATGATCACATTATATGGTTTCCATTAAGGCCCTATCAAGTTAACTTGTAGATTCTCATCCACCTGTAACAAAAAATCTGGGGTGGGTGGAAGGCTTTATTTTATATTTTTCACTGATTTTCACTAAAATTGATAGGAATTTAAAGAAAATTTCTGAATAATTGAAAATTAAAAAAAATTGAGCTTAGAAAAAATGGGGCGGGTGGGGATGAGAATGTTTTAATTAATTTGATGTGGCCTAACAGTGAAATTAAAGTAGTAGTAGGTGTATGTCGTGCAAGTCAATTAGTTGCTTGTGATGACTCTGTCAAGTAGAAGAATCCCTTTTTAATAAGGTGGTAAATAACTGAGTATGTGTATGCACCCTAAAATACTTTGTACCCCCAATTCGAAGGTTAAAGGGTGTATGTTCCCTGAACTCCAAAAAGTAATGGGCATGCTGTAACATATCTTTTTGATTTTTTGGTATCTGTCAACATTGTACACCATTTGTCTGGGGCATCCCTCCTACATTTTTTCAAGATGGAAAGTTTTAATATAGCAGATCAATTGTAATATCTAAATGATGTGTGTGGTAGTTTGAGTTACACAGTTTTTATAAATTATGTCAAAAACACCAGTTGTTGAACTAACATGCTGGTTTGCTGTTTATAGACTTACAATTATGTTTATAACCAATGCCAAAGGCTGATTTCCGCATGTGACAGGACAAATTTAAATATACTGAAACCAATATTATAGTTTGCAAGAGAATTTGTATGAAATATGTTGAATAAACCATAATGATTTTTTTAAAGCTGTGAATAATATTATAAGATATCTAGACTTACAAGAAGACTGACAGTAATCAAATAATTCAAAGGCCTAAAATTAATGCCAAATAAGCTTAGGACGGATCTGTGCAAGAAGGAAATACTCCTTAGGTTTATAGAAATTTAAAATAAATTTAGAATACATAAATTTGAAATAAACTTTTACAATAATTATTGTAACTTTTCAAATAATTAGTTTCTTGGCTAACACCATAGAACTAACTAGACTACTTTGCTGGTGACATCTTTTGGGACAAAAAGCCCACCAGCAGGATATTTTGATTTTCCTTTCATCCTTTTATTTATTTCACCTTGTTAACAAAGAACAGGTCGATATTTTATAAACAATTTGATTTTATGCTTTCAGTAATTATTGACGAGTATAATCAACAATGGGGGACTCTGTAGATGGTGCTGGAGAGAAGGGGATACCTGTTAACTTTGCATCATCTTTGTCACCAAACAGAACTTTATCAAGCTGTGTGAGTACCGACAGCTCTGTTAGGAGTGGCCATGATACTGTACATCCTGATGAAGAATATCGCTACGTTGAAATGTCACATCCAGCTCAACTTTTATCTGGCTTACGAGATTTACAAAGCAATTCCCAGTTTTGTGATGTGATTATTTCTGTCGATGGACAAGAATTTCCATGTCATAAAGTTGTTTTATCAGCTTTCAGTCAGTATTTCAGAGCCATGTTTGGGGGTGGTCTAGCTGAAAGCCAACAGAGAAAGGTTTCACTGAACGGTGTCGAACCTGCAATGGTTAAGATTTTAATTGACTATGGTTACACGTCGGAAGTTGTAATCACACGACAAAATGTACAGTCACTTTTATCTGCTGCCAATCTACTGGAAATCATTCCTGTGAAAGAAGCCTGCTGTTTGTATCTGGAACAAAATATGGATGAATTAAACTGTGTAGGAATACATTGCTTTGCCGAATTACATGCATGTTCCGAGTTACAACAAAAATCCAAAGACTTTATTCTACATCATTTTCATTCAGTTTGGCCTCAGGAAGAGTTTTTACAATTAGCTAAAGTCAAACTGATAGAAATTTTATCTGACGATGATCTGAATGTTGATACAGAAGAAACTGTTTACCATGCTGCCGTACGATGGCTTGATCATGACATTGGAAACAGACGAAATGGATTCGAAAGCGTCCTTGAATGTGTTCGACTACCATTAGTTAGTTGTTATTTTATACATGACAATGTAGAAACCCATGAAGTAATCAAAGCATCCTTAGCTTGTCAGAAACTTGTAAAAGAAGCCAAAGATTTTCATCTATTACAAGACAGACGAGCAGAATTTTCTAGTCCCAGAACCAAAGTTAGAAAATCTTCAGGTAAAGTATTTACATTTGATTGATTGATTTTTACGGGTTTTTTGGTAATCTCTATAAAAAAAATTTTTTTTGTTTATGACAAATTTCTAGGAAACCTAATAAAAAAATGTAAAAGTGGTCGTTTTGACAGGTGCTGAATTTGTTACTGTAATGTTGCCAAAATTGTTTAATTAATACAAGACTTCATACAGGAAATGATAATTCTGTTTAAATAAATTGTTTAATTAATACAAGACTTCATACAGGAAATGATAATTCTGTTTAAATAAATTGTTTAATCAAACAAGTTTGAAAGAAATCATGAAGTTTGTGACCTGCAAAAATCTACATTCATATGGTTCATCAAAGAATTCAGAATGCTTGTCATTAAAGTTTTCCAAAGAAAATACATATCATTTGGGTAAAAAAATAATGTAGTAAATACACATTAGACAATGCCATACTCTGAACAATGGGGAAAATACTATGTTACAATCAATGAATTCATTTAATGTTATCACAGAAACTTTTGTTTGAATGTAATTTTGATTTTCACGACAATTTAAGGCCAACATTTTTTTTATAATCTGTTTTACGGGACTTTTGATCCTAACAAGTGGGTCTGGAGGACGAAATAGAAATAAAAATTAAAGATTGAAAATAGTGGAGATAGCAAAATAAAAGTTTCCTTGAAACACATTTGACATTATTTTATTTTCTGAAATCAGTGCATGACTTTTGTTTGAAAAAAAAAAATTGAAATTTGATAAAAACTGTATTTGAACTGAAATCTACTGAATTACCAAATTGAATTCTTGTCAAGCCAAATATAACATGTTTAAAATTTTCCTCACAAGACCAGTATTTTTCAATAATTTACATCTATCTGGAAAGCGATTTTTTTTTTCAGTTTTTGAGATGCAAAGAAAATAGGGTAGGGATATAGTATAAAAATAAAAATTATCCTTACCACTTTTATTTTTATTTCATTTTCTGAAAAAATAGGGTAAACTCTCCTGTAAAACAGAAAATAAAAAAATGTCGGCCAAATTTAGGAACAATTTAATTGCTTCATCTCTCATGATTTTGAATAATTACAGACAAAACAGAAGTAATAGTAGCTGTTGGTGGAGAAGATGATAAAGTAGTCCTCAGAAGTGTGGAGACCTTTGACCCTAACACGTTGACATGGAAACCATTAGCATGTCTTCCATTTGCTATCAGTAAACATGGAATAGTTTCCGCAGGTTTGTTTACATTTGCGATCAGTAAACATAAATTAGTTCTGACAAAATTCATCATCTTGATTAAAATTCTAAAAGATTTTTTCCAGAAATGAGAAAACCTAAAAGAAGTGAACATTTCGACAATACATTTGGTCAAAATTTTATAATTCTTTATCCATAAAATCTCAAAGAATATCATTAAAATTTATTGCCACTCTTTAAATCTTTTTTTTTGTTTGCAACAAAAGTGATGTTGTTATAGACAGACAACTCTTGTGCAAATCAATACATGAGGTGGGAAATTCAAATACATATTGAATCCAGCTGAAGCAGCACTCTTTAGCATTAGGGTTACCGATAAATGATCACTGAATAACACCCAGTCACAAATCTCAATACAGACACAAAACTCCTGAATTCAGTGAATGATTAACCTTACAGAATTTGAAAATGAGAATACACCCTTACTGTATGTACAGCTTTTATGGCCATTTAGTAGACTTCTAAATATGATAAGTAAAAACACATACATGTAATGCTTACTGCTTTGGTGTTTTAATGTGGATCATACTACAGTAAAACATCTATAAATTGAACCCTGTCCGGAGCGACTAAACTAGAATAATACTGTCTTAACAAAGCCAAATCTTAGGACCTTTCACATTAATTTCTATTTAAACTGAACCTGTAAAAAGCAAATTTTGTCTAAACATAACAAAATTTTAGGTTCCTATACCAAGTGGCTTGCTTTAGACAGGTTTAACTGTATGATTTACATTTTCCAGGTGATAATTATCTGTTCCTTGCTGGAGGGGAATACCCGGATGGATCTGCTAATAAAAGTGTAATGAGATATGATCCATGTCTAGATGTGTGGACAGAGGTGGCTTCAATGAACATTGCCAGATCTGAATTAGGTATGTGTAATGAGATATGACCCATGTCTAGACGTGTGGACAGAGGTGGCTTCAATGAACATGGCAATTACAAATATAACTTTCATAATTCAGACACAACAATACAACAAAATTAATGTAACAACAAGTTAATATATATAGATTTTAATAAAAAAATCACTGTCCTTGCCAGGATTAATCATAATAAAATGCTAAAACTGCTTGGAGCTTTTGGCTGTGCTACTGGCCTTTATCAGCATCTTCATAATTGATGCTGATGAAGGCCAGCAGGGCAGCTGAAAGCTCCAAGCAGTTTTAGCGTTTTATTATAAATTTTTATATATGTATGCCTGTAACCAAGACGAGGGAGGCGGTATAAACACATTATCAGATTTTTTAAAAATATTTGTAAGTACATACGCACGCATCATAAATAACAATAATATAAATATCAACAAGTTGTAAATCTACAAAGACACCAAGGGACCGTGCTCAAGGATATGTGTGTTGCTTCATAAGAGCAACCACATTCCTCCTCGTGTGTGATGTAGAAAGACCACTAGTTAAAAAAAAAACAAAAACAACGTATCGTAATTCTACAATAGACACCAAGGGACGATGCTAGATGTCTAGATGTGAGGACAGAGGTGGCTTCATTGAGCATTGCCAGATCTGAATTAGTTATGTATAATACTATATGACCCATGTCTAGATGTGTGGACAGAGGTGGCTTCAATGAACATAGCTAGATCTGAATTAGTTATGTATAATGAGATGTGACCCATGCCTAGATGTATGGACAGAGGTGGCTTCAATGAACATAGCTAGATCTGAATTAGTTACGTATAATGAGATATGACTCATGTCTAGATGTATGGACAGAGGTGGCTTCAATGAACAATGCTACATCTGAATTAGGTATGTATAATGAGATATGACCCATGTATCTAGATGTATGGACAGAGGTGGCTTCAATGAACATAGCTAGATCTGAATTAGTTATGTATAATGAGATATGACCCATGTCTAGATGTATGGACAGAGGTGGCTTCAATGAACATTGCTAGATCTGAATTAGGTATGTATAATGAGATATGACCCATGTATAGATGTATGAACAGAGGTGGTTTCAATGAACATAGCTAGATCTGAATTAGTTTTGTATAATGAGATATGACCCATGTCGAGACGTGTGGACAGAGGTGGCTTCAATGAACATAGCTAGATCTGAATTAGGTTTGTATAATGAGATATGACCCATGTCTAGACATGTGGATAGAGGTGGCTTCAATGAACATTGCCAGATCTGAATTAGGTGTGTTACCTTTAATATATATCTAGTTGTAAAGTGTAATGAGGTTCAGTTAGCTCAGTATGAATTGATTCTCTTACTTCCACACCAAGGTAAAAAATAATGCATTGCCACTTCAATAATTACTTTAACCAATAATAGGATCATTACACTACACTTCCAAAACTGATGATTACTGAAATATCATTATCTAAATACTGCAAGTTTTATATCCTGCCACTCAAAGGATTGAGGTATTATGTGATACCCTCTGTTTTGTGTCCGGCCATCTGTCTTTTCGTCAATCTGTCCCCTGAAGGTTTCATACTGATAACTTGTCAACCATATAACATACTGTCTTCAAAATTGGTATGTGAGTTGTTAATACCACAAAATTGACCAAACTCAATTTCTGGTTCAGAAGTTCAAGTGGTTCTGGAGTTATGCTCCTTCAAACTTTGAAATTTAATGAATTTTGAGGTTTCAGCCAAATAACTTGTGAAATTACTTTTATTCTGTCTTCCAACTTTGTTTGTAATTTGTTAATCACAAATAATATTGGAACACCCTTGCCCATCCGTCATTCCATCAGTCCGTGCGAAGATCATTGCACTTTTCTCAGCTACTGCTGGGCCGATTTATTTCAAATTTAGTATTTGACCTCACATTTTTCCCTTTTTAATTTTTAAAATAATACGAGTGGGGGTATACCTAGCACTACAATGCATGCAACCTCATGTTGGTTCAAAGATCCAAGGGGTTCAGGAGTTATGCTCCTTGAAACTTCGAAATTTTGAGGTTTCTGACCAATAACTTTCGAAATGAAATTACAAATAGTCTTCAGACTTGGTGTTTAAGTTGTGTTCTAAAAAACTCTGGCTAATTTCCATTTCATGTTTAAATGTTCAAATGGTTCTAGAGTTATGCCTTTTAAACTTTGAAATTTTGTAAATTTTGTGGTCTCAGACCAATAACTTGTGAATGAAATTGCAAACAACCTTCAAACCACTGGTATGTTAATATAATCTAATATTCTGTCAAGTACAAAATTTAGGTCAAGAGGCCTAAGTGGTTCTGGAGTTATGCACCTTGAAAACTTTGAAAATATTTCTAAATTTGGGTTTATCTTAACAAAATTACACAATGTTTTCAAATTTGTTATGAAATTGCTTATTTCTAAATTAAGTGTAAGTTTTATTTTTGTGGTTTGGGGTTATGCTTTTTGAACATTTTGTGGAAGATGTAGCAGGGTATCATGCAATGCACAATTACTTTATTTTAGGAAGGGCAGAAGGAATTTTGAAGTAGAAACTGAAAATTAGAGATGTGTCATTGATATACAATATATATCTATGATTACAGGACAGGCAATGTTAGATGGCTTCATGTACGCTATCAGAGGCTGGGATGATAATGTCAGCCAGGACAGTGAAGATTATTAGTTCCCTATTGGCGATACCTGAAGGGGAATTTAGGTTTGCACTGTCCATCAGTCTGTCAGTCCCTCATCAGTTTTCCGCATTCTTTTTCTAAACCATTGCAGGTATTGATCTCATATTTTATATGCTAGTTCACCTCTATGAGTTACAGATCAACTTCAATTTTAATTCTCATCCATTGATTTTTGATGGTGTAATGTGTCTTGAACTTTGATAATTTTTAGTAAAATATCAGTTTTCTGTATTTTTCGTCTAAACCGTTGCAGGTATTGATCTGATATTTTGTATGTGAGTCTACCTCTATGAGTTACAGATCAAGTTAAAGTTTTTTTCTGGTCCTTTGATTTTTGATGGATGGCCTTTGACTTAGAAAATTTTAGTACATGTAAAAGATCAATTTTCCACATTTTTTTTTCTAAACCATTGCAGGTTTTGATCTTATATTTGGTTTGTTAGTGGCGTATTATTATACTTCCATGAATTACAAATTAAGTCAGAGATTTTAGTATGGGTCCACTGATGGATGTACATATATAAAATTTTAGAAAAATATCAGTTTTCCACAGCTTTTTTTCTAAATAATTGCAGATATTGTTCTAGTAATTAATATGTAGATCCACCTCCATGTGCTATTGATCAAGAATTGGTTTGGTTCTGGTCCACTGATTTTTGAGGTATGGGTCTTCGACTCCAGAATTTTTAATATTTTTGCTGGTGTAGCAGAGCTCTGTTGTACCAGTAGGGACTTGGTATTGCCTTGCAATACGATCCACACTTGTTATATATATATATATATATATCTATGATTACAGGACTGGTGATGTTAGATGGCTTTATGTATGCTATCGGAGGATGGGATGGTAATGTCCGTCTTGACAGTGTTGAGTACTACAACATAGAAACAAACGTATGGACAATGGTTCCTCCAATGAAGATGGCACTAACTAGTCCAGCTTGTGTATCATTAAATGGCATGCTATATGTAACAGGTTTGTATGTAAGGAGATTCATGAAAGCACTAAAGGTACACACTTGTTGGCATAATTATTAGATGTGAAGTTTAACAAAACTTGCATTTATTCTATGAAGTGTATGAAAACAGACAAGTAAGTGGTAAAGCAGCATAGCAACCTGCATGTGGGGTCTTGATACTGACCTGATACCTGGTATCACTACGGTTTAGGTGATACTACAATTATCAGCCAAAATACATTATCAGATCAAAGGAAATTCATACAAATTATCAATAATTGTGCATATCATCTTAAACTGGACCATGTAAATAGTATTTTCTGTAACTCATATTTCTAGTCAAATTTTATGAACATTATATTGACAGAGTAGTGTGACAAACAGTTTTTTTAAAGTGTTTTAAATTATCCTGTATTTAGTGTTGTCTTTATTGCTGCCATTTAAATACGGATGAAACTTGTTGAAATCACTATTTTCTAGAGATTTACAGTGCTACCTTGTCATATTGCCACCTTTTGGATAAGGAGGGTGAGGATGGCCATATGTTGATGGAAATAAGCACATAAAAACTTTTTAGAAAAATGAACCTTGAAATGGTTGGCGATAAGTGAGGGACTGCCGTAATAGAGGGCTGTATAACTAGAGAGCACTGTATAGTGAAGTCATAAAATTATACAAATATTTGGCAAGTGAAATCTTCTTCCGTAAATGGCAGTTTACAGTGGAAGACCCACACAGATGTTTCTTGCATTTTACGGAAGAAATAGGAACTTGCATTCGATCAAAATTAAAGATCCGAATATCTTACACTTGTGTAAGAAATTCTACATATTTTATCTTGTTTTGCTACGCTCAACTCAAGAAAAAGTGAAATTTCTTACAATTGTGAAAGATATCCTGATCTTTAAAATGATCTAATGGAAGATCCTATTAATCTTTTTTCATTGATTGCAAGCCAACTGTTCGTAAAATGGGACTCTGATGTGGCAAATTTACATGTCTAGTAATCTTAGATGTGTCAAAGTTAACAAACAGTTCTGGCAAAATTTTGATGCATTCTATCGATGTCTACAACTTTAATAACTCAAAAACATGGTATCGTGGAAGTTTAAATAAATGATTTCCTTTTCCTTTATGGCTCACCTGGCTATGCCAGGGTGAGCTATTGCCATCACTTGGCGTCCGTCGTCCGTCCGTCCGTCCGTCATTAGCTCACTTTAAAAAATCTTCTCCTCTGAAACCACTGGGTCAAATGGAACCAAACTTTAACTGAATCATCACTAGGGTATCTAGTTTCAAATCTGTTATTTTGTATGTCTCAGGTCAAACAACATGGCTGCCGTTACTAAAAATAGAACACAGAGGTAAATTACGGTTTTTGGCAAATAACTCAAAAACCGTTACAGATATCAAAAATTGACGAGGTAAAAATGATCAGCATGAGAAGATCTACTCATGCTGAAATTTTGAAGAAAATCTGATGACCCGTCTAAGAGTTATTGCCCTTTTTCCATAAAATTTTCAAAATTTTGATGTTTTTTATTTTTTATTAAAAAAAACTATAACTGATAGAGGTTAAGTTTTAATTGCAAAAATGTTCAGCATGTTAAGATCTACCCACATGGATATTTTGAAGAAAATCCAAGTACCTATATATTAGTTGTGGCCCTTTATTGGTCAAATTTTTCGTGATTTTTTACTTTTTGTCCTGTATTTCAAAAACGCTTTGAGATAGAGGTCAAGTTTAAATTGCAAAAATTTTCAGCATGTTCAGGACTATATTTTATTGAACACGTTCAAGTTTTCCGAAAGCTTCCAAGATGGCCGCCAGTTCGGAACATAGTTTACCATTTGACCTAATGGAAAAATTCATACAATTAGAACTTCTTCTTGAGAACCACTGAATGGATTTAAACCAAACTTGGCATGAATGATGCTTATGAGGTGCTGTCCAATTGTTGTTACTTTGGTGCTGATCCATCATCCAACATGGCCGCCAGCGGGATCTTAAATTTAACATGCATACAAAGAACTTCTACTTTAGAACCACTGAATGAACCAAACTTGGCATGAATGATGTTTATGAGGTGCTGACCAAGTGTTATTACTTTGGTGCCAATATGTCATCTTACATGACTGACAGCATTGGACCTTATGGGAAATGCACACAATGATCTTCTAGAGAACTGCTTAATAGATTTAATCCAAACTTTGCTTATGAGAAGCTGAACAAGTGTTGTTACTTCAGTGCTGATCCATCATCCAACATGACTGCCAGCAATGAATTGGACCCTAAGGGGAAATGCATACACAAAGATATCATGGAAAACCATTGAATGGATTCAATTTAAACATTGCATAAATGAAACTTGTGAGATTTTGACCAAGCTTGTTACTTTGGTGCTGATCCGTCTTCCGACATGGCCACTGCATTCAAAAATCTTCTCTGAAACTGCTTGAACAAATGTAATTAAATTTTATAAAAAGTTTCTAATTTTTATGTACATACACCACCAAAGGTGGACCATCAATGGGAATTATAATGCTGCAGGACCCAGGTGAGCGATACAGGCTCTTGAGAGCCTCTTGTTTAGCTCACCTCATGAAGTGAGGGGGCTTATGTAATACCCCTAGCGTCCTCATCCGTGTACAGTTAGGAAGAATGGTAAAGGTCCATTCCCACTTACTGACATGCCCCATATCAACCATATTGGTATGCATGATGCATTTTTGGATGACAACTGGAATGCATGCTTTGGATGCTGTCTCTGACCTACATTTTATGGATGAGCGACTTGGTTAGGTACAATGGTTAAAGTCCATTCCCGCTAACTGACATGGCCCACATAAACCATATTGGTATGTATGATGCATTTTGGGATGACAACAACAATGCTTGCTTCGGATGCTGACTGTGACCTACATTTTATGCATGACCAACTTGGTTAGGTAGAATCGTTAAAGTCCATTCCCAGTTACTGACATGTCCAACATCAACCAAATTGGTACGTATGATGCATTTTTGGATGACAGCAACAATGCATGCTTTGGATGCTGTCTGTGACCTTTATTATACGCATGAGAGACTTGGTTAAGTAGATTGGTTAAAGTCCATTCCTGGTAACTGACATGTCCCATACCAACTATATTGGTATCCATGATGCATTTTGGGATGACAACAACAATGCATGCTTCGGATGATGTCTCTGACCTACATTTTATGCATGAGCGACTTGGTTAGGTAGAATTGTTAAAGTCCATTCCCGCTAACTGACATGGCCCACATAAACCATATTGGTATGTATGATGCATTTTTGGATGACAACAACAATGCATGCTTCGGATGCTGTCTATGACCTACATTTTACGCATGAGCGACTTGGTTAGGTAGAATGGTTAAAGTCCATTCCCAGTAACTGACATGTCCCACATCAACCAGATTGATACCTATGATACATTTTTGGATGACAACAACAATGAATGCTTGGATGCTGTCTTTGACCTATTTTTTACGCATGAGCGACTTGGTTAGGTAGAATGGTTTAAAGTCTATTCCTGGTTACTGACATGTCCGACATCAACCATATTGGTATGTATGATACATTTTGGGATGATAACAACAATGCATGCTTCGGATGCCCTCTGTGACCTACATTTTATGGATGAGCGACTTGGTTAGGTAGAATGGTTAAAGTCCATTCTCGGTTACTGACATGTCCCACATCAACCATATTGGTATGTATAATGCATTTTGGGATGACAACAACAATGCATGCTTCGGATGCTGTCTGTGACCTACATTTTTATGCATGAGTAACTTGGTTAGGTAGAATGGTTTAAGTCCATTCCCGCTAACTGACATGTCCCACATCAACCATATTGGTACGTATGATGCATTTTTGGATGACAACAACAATTCATGCTTCAGATGCTGTCTGTGACCTACATTTTATGCATGAGTGACTTGGTTAGGTAGAATGGTTAAAGTCCATTCGCGGTTACTGACATGTCCCATATCAACCATATTGGTATTCACAGTGCATTTTTAGATGACAACAACAATACATGCTTCGGATGCTGATTGTGACCTACATTTTACACATTAGCGACTTGGTTAATTAGAATGGTTAAGGTCTATTTCTGCTTACTGACATGTCCCACATCAACCATATTGGTATGTGTCATGCTTTTTGGGATGACAATCTTTGACCTACATTTTACGCTTGAATGAATATGTTACAAAGAATGATTATAGTCCATTCCTGTTTACTGACATGTTTAGGCCTAAAAAAAATTTATTTGTTTCCGGTTATGGTCCTCTGAAAAATTTGGGATGGTAGGTCAGATTTATTTTTGTCTCGCCCGCGACGAAAGTCGCGAAAGCGAGACATATGCGTGCAAAGTATGACGACGGCGACGGCGTTAACTTTTACTAAATGCAGGATATTTTGAAAACCCTTTGATGTAGGAACATCATATTTGGTCCAGTGGTAGTACTAATCAAGTGCTACCTGATTGACATAACGATATGCGACCTTGACCTCAATTTCACGGTCTAGTGGCCACGTTAAGTTTTTCTGCTTAAGTCCATTTCTCAATAACTAGAAGTGGTAGGTTGATAATATTTGGTATGTAGGTTGGTCTTGGGTAGTACATGTCACTCTGGCAGGTGACTTTTGTCCTTGACCTCAATTTCACAGTCTAGTGGCCACGTTAAATTTTTCTGCTTAAGTCCATTTGTCAATAATTAGAAGTGGTAGGTTGATAATATTTGGCATGTAGGTTGGTCTTGGGTAGTACATGTAAGTCTGGCAGGTGACTTTTGTCTTTGACTTCAATTTCACGGTCTAGTGGCCACGTTAAGTTTTTCTGCTTAAGTCCATTTCTCAATAACTAGAAGTGGTAGGTTGATAATATTTGGTATGTAGGTTGGTCTTGGGTAGTACATGTCAGTCTGGCAGGTGACTTTTGTCCTTGACCTCAATTTCACGGTCTAGTGGCCACGTTAAGTTTTTCTGCTTAAGTCCATTTCTCAATAACTAGAAGTGGTAGGTTGAT
>MJUU01071761.1:90433-106329 GCA_002080025.1 Modiolus philippinarum
CTAGCACCGGTCTGAGCGGAATTCATTGCTGGATGGATGTCGAACAACGCAAAATCCATGTTTCTTATTACTCGTGAATGTCAACAAACATAAAATTGACTTGCAAAGATATTACAACCGCTGTCATCCGTTGTCCGAAAAAAAAATCTACCTTTGTTGACGATCCTGCGTAAATGGGTAAAAAAACATGGATGTAACATTGCTCGACATTTGGCAATAATGTCCGCTCAAACCAGTGCTGGGGACTGTCTTTAATTAAATATGATGTATGAGAAAAACCTATTGTTGAAGGCCTCATGGTAACTTCAAGATGAAGCACAACGATAAAAGCTTTGTTCCGTTGCTTGGTTTTACCATGTATTTGTAGAGGATTTGTCGAATATCCATTTATTCACAGTAACTTAGTCTAGAATGCACCACAGGAAATTCATTGAGTCAGCCACAAGGAAACATAGCATAAGATTCTGAGATGTCGGGAATATAAACAGGTGGTCAGAAAAACGTCTGGAAATTACAAAACATAAAATGCCAAAATTTGAAAGTATGATAATGCATCTATATGAGATATTATCACAAGAACAAGTATACCATAATTGAAATATGTAAAGAACCTACATATTTCGCATAGGAAGTCTGTTTATTGACTCCGCACTGCAGGAGAGACAGCTAGTGCATATGTACTGACGTTTTGTTACGTTTATTTATCAACGTAATTCGTCCAAATTTGTACATCTGTCTAAAAAGTCAAAAACTTGCTTTTTTTTAATGAAATCAAGCTTTATTTAGGGAGTTTGAAATCTCGTTATCCATTCAAATACTGTGAACTATTTTTACACATGCTCTTCATAATCTAAACATGGTATTCTCGACACCAAACATACTTCCTGTGTTTGTAATTAGCGATATTCAATGCTATATCAACAGTAAATAAGATCAGCAGATGTTCAAAAGAATATATACAAAAAACCAACAATTATAAAAATGAAAATAAAATGAAATAAATATTGAGGAGTGGCAACAAGTGTGAAGGAAAGTTACCAATTTTCTACATCAGATAGAATTTTTTGTTAATTTTTATTTTGTTGATTTTTGTATTGATTTAAAACTGGAGGAAGCTAAACCCGTGTTGTAATTATTACACAAAATTATATTTTTATAAGAACAAGGAAGTCACATATATAACAGAAAAAATGAGAAAGTACATAGACATGTTCATATGAACTAAAAATTGATGGATGTTCCATTGACCACTTGTGTCGCCTGCACTATAGACCAGTTTTTGTTTGCTCAGTGAACCTCTAATATATTAAATAAAAGTTGAATAATCTCTCCTTTTAAATTTTTGGTAAGCAACAGTATTACTTCATGCACATCTTCAGATGGTATACTACAACATCAAAATCCGAGCAGCCATATAACATGACATGCGCTGACAATCCCCCTTTTTTCCAGTAAATGTTTAAAGACAAATTATCTTCGATTAAAAATTTTGAGTAGCAGGATATTACTCCATGCACATCTTCAGGGAGTATACTATAATTGTGTAAAATTTAATAAAAATCCAAGCAGCCGTTTAGGAGGACATGCGTTGACAAGGTTCGTCTTCCCCCTCTTTCCAGTAAATAGTAAAAATTTAATTATCTCCCCTTCAAAACTTCCAGCAGCAACCATATTACTTTATGCAAATCTTCAGATTATATATTACAACTGTGTATCATTTCATCAAAATCAAAGCACCCGTTTTGGAGGACATGTGCTGACAAGGTACATGGATGGATGGACAGACAGACGGACGGACGGACAGGATGATTCCTAAATACCCACAAACTTTGCTTACGGGGGTATAGGGAAAATTATAAATTTGAAAGAGTTACAGATATAAAAAAAATGAATTGACAGATGAGATGTTTGGCTCAGACAATATCTGAAATCTGCAAATTCAATTTTTTAATATCTGATGCACAACACGTATCTGGTGCACAACTAGACCAAATAATCATAATGTCCTGTAAGTTGGGTTGGAATATTGATAAAAATTTTAAAAGAGTTCGAGATTAACGAACCAAATTAGCAGATGAGCTATTTTGGCTCAGTGGACCTGTTAAATTTGCAAAAAAAAATTTAAGTATCAGGTGATGACATATCCTGAAAGTTTGTTTGCAATGTGACACATAGTTTTGTAGAAGTTTCAGATTTAGAAACTGAATAAACAAATGAGATATTTTGGCTAGGTGAACCTATAAATCTATAAAACCAAAATCGTAAGTATCCCATTCAAAACCATATTAGGAGAACAATATATCCTGCAAGTGCTGTTGTAAATGGTCTATAGTTTAAAGGAGAAGTTGATTTACAAACTGTATTAACAAATGAGATACTTTTGCTCCGTGAACCTCAAAGATTTGTTAAGTCAAAATTTTAAGTATCAGGCGCACAGTAAAATAATGAGAACAACATATCATACATGTACTGTTGAAAAATGGCTGACAGTTTTGAAGGAGTTGTGAATTAACAAAAACTAAAATAACAAATGAGCTATTTTGACTCGGTAAACGTCTTAATTCTGTAAAATTCAGGTGCAAAACTAGACCAAGTGAACTACATATCCTGAAAGCTTGGTTTGAATTGGACTTGCAGTTTTGAAGGAGTTGCGGATTACGAAGCCGACAGACGACGCAGGACGACGACAGACGGCGCAAGACGACAGATAGTAATCATTATGCGTCGGCTCTAAGTAGGGTGCACAAGCGACAATTTTTTCGAATTTGGGTTAATGGAATCACACACATCTGCATTGTACATTTTTGGAAAGAGGAGACCATGGCACATCGAATTAACAATGTCGTAGAGATCGAATTTGGCCACATTTTATTTTAAATGAGGTTAAAGGTTTTAGAAAAATTCCACGAATCTAAAAGTTGGCTTCATTTGACCAACAAACCCCTCACGGAATCTTAAAAAATTAACGTTAATTTTACACAGACGGTTCCAGAGATGGGGTATTTGTAATTGTAATCGTTAATCAGCTGTAATCGATTACATTTTAAAAAGTAATCGCTGTAATTATTAATCGGTCAAAAATCTGATTACATGTAATTTGATTTAATCAATTACTTTCAAAAATAGCCTGTAATCCTGATTACTTTAAGATTACAATCTGAAATATAAAGGCTCTTTTTCGTACCAAAAACAATTCTAAAAAATATCACACAATTGTAAAATAAAGGATAAATTTGTGCATATAGAAGTATTTTCTTTTTATATATATCAACAAAAGATATGCTTTAGGGTAAAAGTATGTTAGACCAGCAAATTGTACTTGATATATTTGATATACTTGATATATTTTCACCAATTTTATCACATTTAAATAATCATATAATGTATAGATAAAGTTGTTGAAATCTTATTCCTGATTAAAGTTTAGTTGTGGTCATAATTAAGTTTCGTTTATTTTTTTAAGCAAAATTTCGATCCTTTGTTTAATCAGTGTTAATGTCACCTTTGACCTGACAGGTAGAAAACAATGTATAGATTTGTTTTGTCCCTTAAGGCATCATTATACATGTACATGTATAACAATTTGCATTTGTAAGATTGAATGTATTAAAATTAATCAAATATACAATTACAGAAGCCATACCAAGAATTGAAAATAAGGGGTATGGAGCGATTGTACATATGCCAAACTCATATCAAACACTGAGGATAATACTGTTTCGAGAAGTACAGGACTTCAATTCCTTTTTTTTAACAAATCAAAAAAATATTGCAATTTCGTAATCATAGTTATTTAAAAATTCAATGTAATCATGATTACTCTTCAATGTAATCATTAATTTAATTTAATCATGTTTAAAATGCTGTAATCATTAATTTAATTTTATCATACATTTTGGAAAGTAATTGTAATTTAATGTAATTTGATGAAAGTAATTGGACCCATCTCTGGACGGTTCATTGTTTTTATTTTTTATTAAGATTTGTCATTTATCTTCATTTAAAAGGCATTTGTATTTGGGGTTTGCAATTTTAAAGATTTGCACCTGAAATATATAAAGGACGCTTTCAAGTATCATAAATGAATAGTGATTTCTACGTTTTTGATAGGCCATTGTTTAAAGGAAACCTTGAATTAAATTTTTAAGCTTTACCTTTTCAAAATTGAATAAAACCTCGACATTTTTTTTTCTTTTTCCTTGTTATTGGTATGACTTAAGTAAATTTCCATAAAAAACACGCAATACAATAAAACTGAATAAGACCAATAAAACTGGGCCAAAACCTTATTATATTATCTACATGTATAGTGAAATTTCAGTTTAATTGTGAAAACAGTAACATGCACATGAAAATTCGAAATTCGACCAATATGAAATCTTCATTTGATAAGACTTGGTCCACTATGTTATTTTACCTTCATATGGATTAGAGTTGTTGCGCTTTGTACGATTTCCAGATTTATCAAGCGATGTGAATATCAGATTAACGTAAAAATTTGAGGTTTTTACTCAAATTTAGTGTTCTTATTTGTTGATTTCTCTGTAATGGCATACATGAAGCCCATCATTTTTGGCACATATGTACAACTGATAGTTGTGTTTCCGTTCAAATTAAAGAATTTCGAAAATCAGGTAAATGAATTCGCATTCCACGAAAATGTCTTACATTCACGACATTTTTTGCTCCAAACTTATCACCGACAATTAAAAAAATCAATGAATAATAAGTTACATCCTAGCACAGGGACTTGCTCCCGATCTAGAAAAAAAATTGTTTACTATCAAATATGAATCTCGGAGAAAAAAACACGTGTTTTTTCTCCGAGATTCATATTTGATTTTTCTCCGAGATTCATATTTGATAGTAAACAATTTTTTTTTCTAGACCGGGAGCAAGTCCCTGTGATCCTAGCTAGCATTACCATATTTAAGTTCTTTACTTTGGCAAAAATATCTTCTTATCAGAATATAAGAGACTCCTACTAATTTCTGTAAATTTGAAGGTACCATATCTAAAATTCTGCTATAGCGTACCCCTTCAAATGAGAAATTACAGAAATCGTGACCACGGAAACTTTCTACGAAAATGAAAAATATAAAATCTAATAACTATTCCAGCCTATAAAACAAACATTAGTCGTGTGTTAGTCCGTTAACCCAAACCACAGGGACTTGCTCCCGATCTAGAAAAAAAATTGTTTACTATCAAATATGAATCTCGGAGAAAAAAACACGTGTGCCCAAACTCGCAAACTGAGCGTCTTTTTGGACACTGGGCACCCTACTATGTGCTTACAACAGGCCACACAATAAAGGGTAAGCATGTCCGACTTTTAATGCATCATTCATGTTCAAAGTAAAAATCTTACCAGCTGAGACGATGCAATGGGAGATCTATTCTAATATACAATATTTTATACGGTTATCTCCCCTGTTTAATACACAAGGAACTTCATCAAAATTTAAACAAAAACCTGCAATTAAAAAAAAAACCTCTAATACCAAAAAATTCAATAATTTATAAATCATCAATTAGAATGGTGGTATACATGTTCTACATTTTTCTATCTAAATCAATTTATTTCTACTTTGTAAATGCAGGATCCCACGATGACTTTGATTTATACCCTGCCAGAACAAGAGTACCAATTAACAATCTTTAATACCCAGTTTCGATATTACCCTAGAGTGAAATGATTGGTAAATTCAATGTAAGACGTAATTCTAATACAGTAAAATAATAAAATATGATAAGATAATACACCAATCAAAATACTTCACTTATATTATACTTGATATAAATTCTCCAGGAAAACAGTCAGATTTAAATTGAACTTTGAAATGTTTAAAGTTATATATAGTTGGCTAAGAACTACATTATGACAAGAAAAGAAAACAATTATAAAAAATGTGTTTCAATTTACATCATGTTTTTCATATCAATAGTCTTTCCATTGTTATGTTTTTCTTTAGAAGATTATCGATTCTGGAGTCCAGATTCTATTAAAGACTTGTGGTGTACAGAGGAGTGTTTTTCCAAACCCACAGAAATTGAAATAGATGAATGTTGTTCTTGTCACGCCTTTCCTTCATGGATGAGGAGGGATTTGTTTCCATCTGTAGCATATCATTTATTAGATATTGAAATTAACGGCCTTTTGGGAGAAAATAACAAGCTTGTGGAACGGAAGAGTGGACTGAACTTTGATTACTATGGAATTTTACATTCAAATGGATATCTTCGCAAACTACCTGCAAATTCATGCAATTTTCAATTAGTATTTATAGATCTTACTGGAAATAGTCTCAATGAAATTGGAAATATATCTTGTAACATATATCTGGATACTTTGATCTTAAAAAACAACAAAATAAAATTTGTGTCAAACAATACTTTTACTTATCTTTCCAGATTGCGTATTTTAGATTTATCGTACAATCTTATAACTAAAATGGATAATAATTTATTTCTCCAAATTCATCCTTTTACAATCATAATGGAAGGAAACATGCTTCATTTCTTGGATGTCTCCAATGCTTTAATTCCAAATAAAACATTATGCGACAATAGCTATGCATACAATAAAATTGATATCAAATTTACTAATGACAATAATTTTCAGTTCGGGGATAACGGTGAAACAGTTTGCGGAAGTTTTACAAGTACAAATGTAAATATGACAACTAATCCATTCTTACTTATGAGCGAAAACATAGATATGACAGAGATTCTAAAATATGTGCCATGTGGTTTCTATAAATTTGATGGTTCAGCAATCGATTGTAATTGTAATATGGGAATGCTTCTAATTCCATCACTAGACTTTCTTCAGCGAATGAATAGTAAACCGTTGGAACAGATATACTGCAAAAAAACAGAAAGCCTGGCTAATATTCCAATTGCCAAAGTTTGGTTCGATTCTGATCTACGTCACAAGATGACTTGCGACATTCTTGACTACTGTCCTAAACGGTCCGATTGCCATTGTCAATGCACATCCCAGCCGAGTACTATGAGACTTATTGTTGACTGTTCTAACCAATCATGCAAAGATTTTCCTCAGATTATCCCACAAATAAGGTTCAATTTTGAACTGGTTATGAATATGTCTTATAACCAAATGACAACAGTCACGTACAGAGATTATTTTAATACAGCTCCAGTTACAATTGACCTTACAGGAAATTCTATCAAACAAATAAGTGAAGAACTCATTGAGAAAGGAAAATTTTCCAAACTCATTATTCCAGATCACATTTTAGCTTCTTACCGATCTCTATACAGCTATTAGATCCTAATATCTTCTGGTTTGGCAATAATGGCATTCCTTGTGACTGTATTAATATATGGATTGGGGAATGGAGGAAATATAAAGGTACCTTGCCCAATAACAAACTATTCTGTAACAATTTCACTAACAAAACAGTAGAGGACGTTATCGACTTCTTACATGACTGTAACCAAGCCGGAAATATTGGTTTGTTGATGCTGACATCCGCATCAGCAGCATTTGCCCTTCTTCTGGGTATTTCTATGTTTTTATACTATTTTAGATACGAACTGACGATTTTTGGAAAACATCTTCAACGACGGAAAATTAAACATGAATGGGTTTATGATGTTTACATTTCTTTTGATGAAAATAATAGGGATATGTGTGTTTTTGTTTCAAGGGAATTGATTCCAAATTTACAAAAGAAAGGTTTTTTACTCTACCTCCATAGCCGTGACTCTCTTCCTGGGAATATTGTGGAGGATAGCATCAAATCAAACATGTTGATGAGTAAAAGTGTTTTAATTTTTCATTCGGAGTCAATGTATGATGTTTCTTCAACGGTGGAAAAAATTCGACAAGATTCTGTTGGATTACATCGTCAAGAATACAGCATGGCATGGAAGTATTTTGTTTCAGGTCAGGTGGAACAAATATTTCTAGTGGATTTTGACAATCTAAATAACAATCAATTTCAAAGAAAACAAACACAAGCTTTACACCGGGTAGGAAGGGGATTGAAAATTTATGACCGGAATATAAATTTTTGGAAACGAATTTTCAAAGTGCTCGGAACTCCAGTATATGTCTGCAAATTGAAGAGATTTGATTTCTAGCTTATATTTAATTAAAGGGAGACGTCATTCACAAAAATACATTTATATTATAAAATACATATTCATATATATATATTAATAAGAAAAAGAAGGGAAACGGGGAATGTGTCAAAGAGACAACGACCCTAAGGGGAGCAATAACAACTCAAAGCCACCATAAGATCTTCAATAATGTATGTTTAAAGGTATAAACCTTATTATACTGATTAGAGGGTATACTCTTTAATCATTATAATAAGGTCATTAAACACAAACATCATTACCATGGACTAGTACTTCACAAAATCATTTGGTACAAACTGGATTGTTATGGTTTAAAAAGCGATAGATTTAATATGGTGTCGGCATTAATTTTCTGTCCGATCGAACAATATTCAACTATGTTGAGAAGGGAGTCATATAAGCAATATCACAGTTCTTTATGTTGTCTTGTAAGAAGTTCTGAACCATGTTTCCTCAAGGCAGAATAAAGTGCAAATCTATTTGAAAATTTCCAATATATCAATTTAAGAGAATTTGTTTTAAATCAAAGAAGTATCTTCCTCTTGCGTAGCCCTGTTCTTGGCTGATTTAGGCTTTTCATGTAGATCCTATTGGTTATTTGATCTCTCCCAGTCTGCACTAATATTTCGATCTATTGTCTTCCAAAAGTGTTGATTCGATCTGCATTGAAGAGACAAAAGTTGTCAAAATGGTAATATGAAGAATTTTAATTTACCGTTACTTCAGTATTTTGTTATTTATATATTCATTCCAACAGTATTTAAGAAAAGTCGGACTTATTACTAACAGCATTATATAAACAACTATCAAATCTCAAAAAGACTTTGATGGTCATCACGAAAACTTGGATGCTGCTACTCAGAGGTAAGACTGGTGACTTCCGTCCAGATCCCAGAAAAATGCACAATTCTGACTAAATCAAGCAAGAAATGTCAGTCAAACACTTATATATATGGAGTTGGTAAAACAATTCCCCGTGGTAGAGATGTATGCTCTTTATTTTTCTTAGATGTGGTGTACTTATACATGAGATATCTCATGTGTACACTTTGTTCAATAACTACTATCTGAATTTATGTAAATTCTAAAACCAAAGGACTAACTCCCTCCATCGTAGTTTTGTCCTTAGCTATATTTGATATTACTTATTATTCGGATTTCGTTTGGTTTTATGCATTTAAACATTTTTTGAAATTATGGATTTCCTTTTTTTGGGTTCTAGTGCTGCTGATGAGGAATAAATTTCCGAAATGGCCATACAGCTCATTTAGATTATTGCAGTTTAACATATGTAATATGGTCTCATGTTTATTTACTCCATATCCTTTCGTAAAATATTGCACAAACACATATGCCAAGTTTTCTTTTATTCGACTTGATGAGTTCCCTGTATTTTTCTTTATGTTGTAATTTTCCGCTAGCCTGAGACACTAATGCTTTTGTCGGCCAATGGATGACAGTGATTGTAAGAGTTATGTTTGTTGACGATCCTGCATCAATGACAAGTAAATGGTGAATGAAAGGATATGGAGTAAATGCACATGAGACAAAGTCTCTACAAATACATGGTAAAAAAAACAAGTAAAGGAACAACGCTTTTATTGTTGTTCTTCATCTTGAAGTCACCATGAGGCCTTCAACAATGAACTTTGCTCATACCTCATAGTAAGTTCAGGACTGCCCCTAGTATAAGACATAAATGTAGCGTTGTTCGACATCTAGAAATGTATTCCACTCAAACCGGTGCTAGGGGACGTCTTGAACTTACTATGAGGTATGATTTCAAGTTGAAGAACAACAGCAAAAACGTTACTCCACTGCCTGTTTCTTTCTATCATGTAGAGACCTTGCCTTATGTGTATTTACTACATATCCTTTCATTGTTTATTGTTTGCAAAATATTTCGTCACAGTCTGACAATCTGAGTCAAAATTAACCTCACTTATAAACAATATTACTACTTATGTCTCGACGTCCTAGATCCTAAAGACACAAATCAAAACATTATGTTATAGTCATTTTTTATTACTTTGTCCATTGAAGCTTCAGAATGCATACTGAGTTTTGGACCCTCATACAAAGTATCAGAGTAATTCATGAATGGGTCCAACTTCGTATGGCTAGGTTTGCCTGGAATCATTACCGAAATACAAGCAGCGTCAAAGACATACTCAGAGACCAACCGGCAAACGTTACACAATAGTCAAATCCAAATTTATTTTTACAGAATAGTAGATTAAGTATTATTCATACTATTAATAATAAAAATAGTAGTAATATCCGTATACCTGCTGGCACTATATATATAATTCTATCCAGAGACAAAGCGATTGCATCGATCAGAAAAAACTCATGCTCCTATAAATAGTCAAATTGCACATTCGAACTCTTTGACATGCATGGTCAACTATCTCCCAGAGACAAGGTAAAATTAAGTTTCTGTCAAATGCTTACATAGCCTTATCCGTTACACATACTTAAAATATATACGTGTAAAATGTCTTTTTATAAAGTACCATTAAATAAAACTAGAAGATGCCTAATGGTTTTACAGCCAATTCCTCAAAAACATTAAATGTCCGCTTCACAGAAAACGTTTTTGACATTTTTGATTTTGTCCATGCAGTAACGGAATACAATTATGGATTTCCAAATGTTTTGATTTAATCTACACTGAAGAAACATAAGTTGTCGAAATGTGCATATGCAGAAGCTAAATTAACAAAATCTTCGATATTTTGTTATTTCTTACCACTGGGCCGATGCCTCTACTGGTGAATTTTTAGTCCTCGACGGCAATATTTTGTTCACAACTAAAGAAAATCTCCTTCTTGTATAGCTCTGTCCTTCGCTGAATTTGGTTTTTCTATTCAGATCCTTTTGATAATTTGTTCTCTTTTAGCTTTTACACATATTTCGATAAAGGTTTTTCAAATGTTCTGAATTTATCTTCACTAAAGAGACATAAGTTGTCGAAATGCGCATCTGCAGAAACCAAATTAACAGGAACTTCTGCATTTTGTTATTTCTTACCATTGGGCCGATGTCTCTACTGGTGGACTATTAGTCCCCGAGGTATTCACCAAACCAGTGGCCAGTACTTCAGTGCTGGCACAAAACAAAACGATTCTATTTCGAAACTTGTAATATCTAAATTAAACAAAATTTTGTTCAAAGCTAAGGAGTATCTCCCTCTTGCATAGCGTGTTTTTTCCATTCGCGTCGAATGTTAAGCTTGAGGTTATGCATTTTTTTGGATCGAAACAAAATGAGCAATCTTATTAAAGGACTTACCATGCGTCAGTCCTGTAAAGTTTGGTTGAATTTGCTTCAGTTGTTTCAGAGTAGATGAAAACATGATTCTTTTTCTAAAGGGTCCAGGTTTAGTTTACCCATAAGGTCCAGGTTAAACCTAAGATAAGCGCTGGCGGCCATGTATTTTGTCGAATTGAAACGAAATAGGCCATCTTTGTAAAGGACCTTCTATACATTATTCTTGTAAAGTTTGTCTGAATTTGCCTCAGTGGTTTCAGGAGAAGATGGACCCATAGCGTCGAATGTTAAGGTAGTTCGATTCTAATAAAAATATCAGACAGAATTTTTTTATTTTAAGATGTTTTGTAGGTCTTAGTCCAGTTGTTCAAAAAATAAAACAAAAATCATATGTAACTGATCATCTTTTCCCGTTATCAGGTTTTGAAGATAAGGCCAAATTCAGTATGTTTCAGCGATATTTACAAAGAATATATAGGGAACTGTGAGAACATGCTTATTATTTAGATTTCATATGAAATAAATATCAGACAGATTTTCTTCATTTTTTTATATTTCATAGGTATAGATTTCAGCTATATGTTGAGCTTAAAAAACTATATGTCACCGTTTGATTACGAAACAACGGCAGTAGAATACCGATGGAACAAAGGAGTGAAATTTTAAGAGAGATATTTAATATAATTTGCGAAATAGACAAAATTTACAGGAAAATTGAGCTAATTCGCGGGGAAGTGTATGTCAATCTATTATGACGTCACAACATAAAGGCCAAATAAGGTATATTCCGGCTTGAAAATCAAGTCAATTGCGCATCCGACTTGTGTTTCACAAATGGCCAATCGAATGCGCTGTGTATTAGGGTCGATCTACCTTAAACATAAGTTCCGCGCTGGCGGTCATGTTTTTTTTTGTCGGTGCAGAACGAAATGAGCAATCTTGGTATAGAACCCCTGTAAAGTCTGGTTGAATTTGCTTCATTGGTTTCAGAGGAGGAGATGAAAATGATGATTTTCCCAAACGTACCAATGTTAAAACTTTGTTCCGAGCTGGCGGCCACGTTTTTTATCGGATCAGAACGAAAGGGCAGTCATTGATTAGGATTACCAAACATCATTCCTGTGAAGTTTGGCTGAATTTGCTTCAGTAGTTTCAGAGGAGAAGATGAAAATGTGAAAAGCTAACGGATGGACGGACGGACGACGGACAAATGACGCCAAGTAATGATAAATACTCACACTGACACTTCAGTGCTCATGATCTTGAGACAGAAAAGGGTAGATATACTGATGTAAAAGCACATCTTAAGCTATGTAAATTATGTTCTTTAGAAGTAAAATATGAAGTCCATTTTTCACTATTTACTGTTTTCATAAAAATTCTTACCCCTTAAAAATACTACGGCTTCATTACATGTATGGCACTCGGTAGATGTCCTTAGTACTGGATTTGGCTTCCTTTTCGTTTTTTTTTTTTTATTTTTTATTTTTTTGTTTATTGATTTGTTTGGATTGGGACTTTTTTCCATATTATCTGATTCCAATGCTGATGATGAGAGGTTACTCCTTGAAACACAAGTTCAGCATAACAAAACTGACTGTTAATGATGCAACTTCGGTATTTTTGTATTTTTACTGAAAGTAAATGCAATAGGATAACCATTTATTGATAATATAAAACGTTGTTATAAAAATTTTGAATTATTATCTGCTAAAAGTAAATTAATTTGGCTTATGTCTTCAGAGGATGATATGATTTTAAATAATTTGAGTAAATCTTGATGAAAGGAAACAAAGATGTAGATACATAGTTATTAGGTTACTTAATAAGAAGTTTGTAAACTTAAAGTGTATATTGTGAATTCATTGCCCTGTTATGGTTTGCCTGTTTTTGCTTGTGTTACAAACTGTATTAGCAATGAAGGGATATTGAGTAAATGTACACGAGACAAAGTCTCTACAAATACACGGTAACACAAAGCAATGGAACGACGCGTTTATTGTTGTTCTTCATCTTGAAGTCACCACGAGGCCTTCAACATCGAGCTTTGCCCATACCTCATATGAAAAAGAAAGGAAATGGGGAAAATGTCAAGGAGACAACGTCTGTAATTTGTGTTAATTTGTTTATGTATTGTCTTCTCCTTTTGGGTGCAAATCTATATTTTATTTGCAATAAAGTATCTGTATCTGTACCTGGTTTTATATGCCCCTTTATCAACAAAGAAAGGATATGGTGGAGTAAATGCACGTGGGACACTGTCTCTACAAATACGCTTTTATCCTGAAGTTACCATGGGGCCTTCAACAATGAGCTATGCTCATACCTCATAACTTCAAGACGGTTCCTACCACCGGTTTGAGCGGAATTCATTGCTAGAATTCAAACAACGCTACATTCATGTTTTTTTTTAAATCATTTTCTCAATATAACACAAATTATATCAAGTCTCGTATTCAATTGAACAGATAAAAACTTTGAGAGGTAGCACAGACATGTTTACATGAACTCCTTAGGAGTAACATCGTGTATGCGTCTCCTGTTCACCGGGCTCCTACTATAAATGCATAACTCTTCATGTGACCATGACATGTAAAAGGGCAAAATGGTCATGAAAAAGTAAAAAAAAAATGATGCATCATGGTAGATCAAGTCTAATGTAAAAAAAAATCCAGGTTATCTCCCTTTTTTAAATCAATGAAGCCATTACTTTTGTTTGGCTGCATTTCATTTGCGCACTTTTTGAGATTAGATGCCATTTCATTTGCGCACAAAATTTTCTTTCATTTGCGCATATTTTGTTTGTATCTATAAAATTACATATCCGATGATAAGTTCACAAGGATTCAGTAACTTAACTGAGTGCATAGTACAAAAATAACACTGTGATATCGTTAAGTTGCTTTGGTTTAGCATTTCTGGAAACCGGTTAGATTAGGGAAGTGTTATAAGCGCTGTGCAGTTTGCATACCAAGTTGTCCTAAATTCAACCACGGGCTTTATTTCTATCGTCCTTTTGAGCAAATACACCTTAAACCGTAGAATCACTTGGAACAACGCTAGAACCACGAAGAATAACCAATCGGCCATATTCCTTATAAGGGTATGTCAATGAAAGGTTCTATACAGCACATACTCAATTTGTTTTTTCGACGTTATTTTACAACTTCAGATGACAACTCGTATTAAAAAAGGGAACGCAAAACTAAGACAGTAACTCGAAGCGAACAGAGAATGAGGAAGGATTTTATTATGAGGACATAGACAAAAATTCAGAAGTGGGGGGGGGGGGTAGAGAGTAATTGTCTTGTAAAGACACTCTGATGATATGCAAAATTCAAAATTGCGCGAATGAAATGCACCGTTATGTTTTTGTCAAACTAAACCAAGACAAAAATTATGTCCCAAAATTAAAAAAAAAAACCTTGATAATGAAGAATATTAAATAACATTAAATAACAAATACCAAAGTTACTGTAAATTTAGTCTCTCCACATGGTCATTTCGACAAGTTATGTCTCTTCAGTGCAGATCAAATCAAAATATTGACCATTAACCAAAAACAAAGTAAAATCTGAGATAGAAAAAATAACTAAAAAGGTCTAAATGAAAAGGCAAAGACACTTAAGGACAGAGCTATACAAGAGGGAGATACTCTTTAGTTCTGGTCATCTCCTGAGTTGGTGTATTCCCTCGAGGACTAACCGTCCACCAGCAGAACCATCGTCCAAGTGGTAATAAATAACAAAATATAATATATATTTTGTAATAGACGAACGAGTGGTCTCCTGTTGGATCCTCATAAATGGTTTCAAGTAATAAAGATAGTTTCGTTGTAGATAATTTGTATTAAATTAAAGTTCATCATATATAAAAATTCCAATCAGCATTAACAATAACTGGTACATTAGTAATAAAAATAATTGTAGGATGTTGGCCTTCCTTGTTTCCCATTATAAAAATCAAGACAAATATTAATATTGGCGGTGCGTCGGTGTGGTGGGATATCGCATCTACATACATGGCATTTACTAAATACTTTATATTCTGGTTAAACTGGTAAAATAAATAGGCTTCTTTTTTCTTTAATTAATTCATTTCCTTCAATTATCTTGAGAAAGAATTTTCTGTGGTCAAAACGGAAGTAAACATTCGCCATATTTAAAATTAACTTTATTTAAGTGGCTCTTGGGTTTCAGCTTTTCTCGGTATTTCTTTACACTTTAAAAATAATGATTTAAACGTGACTGACTTTCCATAAGTATTGGTAATGGTACCTATATAAATTTATATATGGGCGGCAATATCTGAAGTCAGTTGAAACTAGTGGTTTGGTACTATTTCTGTCTGCTTTATATTCGCTTGCTTAGGTGTTGCTTCTATGAGAGCCTGATGCGATGTGCCATCTTACTTCGGCTTCCCGCCTTATATACCCTAGCAAAGCTGCCGGCAGATCAGTACTCGGCCGGCAGCCCCTAACTTTGGCTCATAACTTTAATAAACAATTT
>MJUU01071763.1:2582-40934 GCA_002080025.1 Modiolus philippinarum
CTATTGTTGCATATTTTCAGTATATTTGTACCAAATTTGAGTATTAGATGGAATTTACATCATATCTTTTAATATCGATATCCCTATTGTTGCATGTTTTCAGTATATTTGTACCAAATGTGAGTACTAGATGACATTTACATCATATCGCATATTATCAATATCCCTTTGTTGCATATTTTCAGAATATTTGTACCAAATTTGAGTACCAGATGGCATGTACATCATATCGCATACTATCGATATCCCTATTGTTGCATATTTTCGGTATATTTGTACCAAATTTGAGTATTAGATGGAATTTACATCATATCTTTTAATATCGATATCCCTATTGTTGCATATTTCAGTAAATGTATACCAAATTTTAGTACTAATTGGCATTTACACCATATCGCAAATTAATGATATCTTTTCAGTATATTTGTGCCAAATTTGAGTACAATATGGAAATTATATCAGATCGCATACTATCGATATCCCTATTGTTGCTCATTTTCAGTAAATTTGTACCAAATTTGAGTATTAGATGGCAAATACACCATATGCATACTATGGATATCCCGATTGTTGCATGTTTTCAGTATATTTGTACCAAATTTGAGTACTAGATGACATTTACATCATATTGCATAATATCGATATCCCTATTGCCGCATATTTTCAGTAAATTGGTACCAAATTTGAGTACTAGATAGCATGTACATATAGCATACTATCATTATCCATATTGTTGCATATTTCCAGTAAATTTGTACCAAATTTGAGTATTAGATGGCATTTACACCACATCGCTTACTATCAATATCTCTACTGTTGCATATTATCAGTAAATTGTACCAAATTTGAGTATTAGATGGCTTTTACACCCTATAGCATACTATCGATATCCCCATTGTTGCATATTTTCAGTAAATTTGTACCAAATTTGAGTACTAGATGGGATGTACTATCCATATCACATACTATCCATATCCCTATTGTTGCATATTTTCAGTAATTTGTACCAAATTTGAGTATTAGATGGAATTTACATCATATCTTTTAATATCGATATCCCTCTTGTTGCATGTTTTCAGTATATTTGTACCAAATGTTAGTACTAGATGACATTTACATCATATCGCATATTATCAATATCCCTTTGTTGCATATTTTCAGAATATTTGTACCAAATTTGAGTACCAGATGGCATGAACATCATATCGCATACTATCGATATCCCTATTGTTGCATATTTTCAGTATATTTGTACCAAATTTGAGTATTAGATGGAATTTACATCATATCTTTTAATATCGATATCCCTATTGTTGCATATTTCAGTAAATTTATACCAGATTTTAGTACTAATTGGCATTTACACCATATCGCAAATTAATGATTAATTTGAGTACTAGATGACATTTACATCATATTGCATAATATCGATATCCCTATTGCCGCATATTTTCAGTAAATTGGTACCAAATTTGAGTACTAGATGGCATGTACATATTGCATACTATCATTATCCATATTGGTGCATATTTCCAGTAAATTTGTACCAAATTTGAGTACTAGATGGCATTTAATTACACCATATCGCATACTATCGATATCATCATTGTTGCATGTTTTAAGTATATTTGTACCAAATTTGAGTATTAGATGGAATTTACATCATATCACATCATATCTGTATCCCTATTGTTGCATATTTTCAGTACATTTGTACCAAATTTGAGTACTAGATGGAATTTATATCATATCGCATACTATCGATAACCTATTGTTGCATGTTTTCAATATATTTGTACCAAATTTGATTACTAGATGACATTTACATGATATTGCACAATATTGATATCCCTATTGTTGCATATTTTCAGTTAATTGGTACCAAATTTGAGTATGAGATGACATGTACATCATATCGCATACTATCGATATCCATATTGTTGCATATTTCCAGTAAATTTCTAGCAATTTTGAGTACTAAATTGCATTTACACCATATCGCATAATATGGATATAGCTATTGTAGCATATTTTAAGTAAATTTGAACCAAATTTGAGTACTAAATGGCATTTACACCATATCGCATACTATCGATATCCCTATTGTTGCATGTTTTCAGTATATTTGTACCAAATTTGAGTTCTAGATGACATTTACATCATATTGCATAATATGGATATCCTATTGTTGCATATTTTCAGTGAATTTGAACCAAATTTGAGTACTAGATGGCATGTACATCATTTCACATGCTATCGATATCCCTATTGTAGCATATTTTCAGTAAATTTGTACCAAATTTGAGTACTAGATGGCATTTACACCATATTGCATGCTATCGATATCCCTATTGTTGCATGTTTTCAGTATATTTGTTCCAAATTTGAGTATTAGATGGAATTTACATCATATCGCATAATATCGATATTGCTATTGTTGCATATTTTCAGTAAATTTGTACCAAATTTGAGTACTAGATGGCATTTACACCATATCGCATCCTATCGATCAGTATCCCTTTTGTTGCTATATTTTCAGTAAATTTGTACTAAATTTGAGCATTAGATGGCATTTACACCATATCGCATTCTTTCAATATCCCTATTGTTGCATGTTTTCAGTATATTGGCACCAAATTTGAGTACTAGATGGCATTTACACCATATTGCATGGCATCTCCATCTATATTGTTGCATCTTTCAGGACATTTGTACCAAATTAGAGTCACAGCAGCTACATGTAGATAATATATTCTGACAAAATGGAATGTACTATGCATACACCATATGTTGCATGGTTTAGACAAATGTGAGCCAAATTTGAGTTTTGGTTGACATTTACAGCAAATCATACTAAATATGAGTGTTTGTAAATTTGTTGCATGTTTAAGGGAACATTATGCCAATGGGAAAATATCATTTTTCGCACTGTGAGTATTAGGACATCAATACGTCATATCATAATATTTTCTTGCAAGTTTTCGGGATTGTAAAATTGTTGAAAAAAATATTACTTCTGTCAAGTTTTTTTTGCAAAATTTATTGAAAAATATGTGTCATGAACCAGCGCGATCTTCACGAACATAATTTAATTGTCCACCGGCTTTCGGTGCAAAATTCAAAAAAAACGTTAAAATACAAATTAAAAAATTTGCCGTTTTATATTCACATCTTCGGTTTTAGTTAAATAATAAAAAGATATGCGCTTTTTGTCACTACATGTTTTTTGCGTTTCTTTTTGGCTAAGAATTATTATTTATTGTTGTAGAAAATAGCCACCTGCTGGCGCATAAAAAGCACGATTAATTTTCTTTATCATTGCTTTATAAGGTTAACATATTTTTGAAAATGTATTTAATATTAACTTCGATTCCGCCAGTCCTGATGCGCCATGCAGTTCATTGTCTCTAGTTCACATCGTGTCGCTCGATCGTGTATCTGGTGTATGGTCCAGAGTTACGTAGTACAGAGTATGGGTTATGGTGTATGGTTCATGGTGTATGGTGTATGGTTCATAGTGTATGGTGTACGGTTCATGGTGTATGGTGTATGGTTCACGTTGCAACACCATACACCATTACTCCATACACCATGAACCATTGAACCATACACCATTACACCATACACCATACACCATAAAATGGTTATGTTTTACCCTACAAGTACTGTATTACCAGATGTATTCCGAACGGAACTAAAAATATGGCCGTCACCGTATCTGACTGCTATATCAGAATGATTGACTCAATGAACTTTTTACCGATGGCATTATCCAAACTACCAAAAATGTTTGGCTTGATGGAATTGAAGAAAGGATACTTTCCTCACCTGTTCTACACCAATCTAAATCAATCAACAGTACTCAACCACCTACCAGATATGAAATATTATCAACCAACCAAAAAAAAAAAATGAAGCTGGAGGAGAGAAGCGCCTTCTTCGCTTGGTACACCGCACACTTGAGATTCATGTTCAACTTACAACAAGAACTTTTGAGGCAATGCCGTTTCGATGTGGACATATTGAGAAAAGCCTGCCTCAAGTTCCGAGAATTATTCATAGAGATGAAATCTACCGATGGACAAAAATGGATCGATCCATTCCAGCAATGCATTACGATAGCGTCAGCTTGTAACATGGTATTCCGCACTTTGTTTCTAAAACTGGACAATATAGGCATCATACCTGCCCTCGGTTAGAGACTACAAGAGAAAGACTCCATTAAAGCACTGAAACGGCTACAATATCTATCTGAAGTGCACGATATTCCGATACAGCACGCTCGTAATGGCAGTGAGAAGGAAATCGGTGCGTACAAGGTCGATGGATATCACGACTTTAAAGTCTTTGAATACAACGGTTGTTTCTGGCACGGATGTTTACATTGCTATAGTGCCTCGACCGTCAATCCAGTTAACAACATGAGAATGTGTTAATTACACATTACATCACTGATGATACCTCAGTTTTTATAGGGGTTTACACTGCTAGTTTTTTTTATTTGTTTTGTCTTTTTCAACACTGTCTCAATTCGTGTTGCTGTGAATTGCCGTAATTTTGGATTTATGATTTTAGGATTTCCCCTTTCCTCGTTCTTGTTTCGGTATTCGTTTGCCGATGTACTACACCAACGTACGTTGGAGAAGAAAAGATACCTAGAAGACTAAGGGTATACCTTTGTCGGTGTATTGGAGTGAGATTTCGATAGAGAAATACAGAATGAACCAAACATACAAGTTTCGTAAACTCCTCCAATATATTTACCCATTGGAACCTAGAGATGCCTTTTACGAAGGACGCACAGAAGCTATGACGTTACTTCACTGTACCCCTAAATCATCAATACCAGCAAAATACCTGTGGGACATCTACCATCACCATGGATAATTTTAACGATATACAGCAATACGAAGGACTCATCAAATACAAAATACTGCCAAAGAGTGGACTCTACATCGCAGTACTCCCTGCAAACATCAACAACAAACTATTGTTCACGTTATGTAAAGCCTGTCCAGAATCCAGTCAACAAACGCCGTGTCAACACATAGACGAGGAAAGGGCTTTTATCGGAACCTGGTTTGCCGATGAACTAAAAAAAGCGTTGGAGAAAGGATATCAGATAGACAGAATCTATGAAGTCTGGCACTTTGACACCGAGCAGTAGAAACAAACAACCAAAACAGGAGGACTCTTTACTGAATACGTCAACACCTCTCTCAAAATGAAGCAGGAAGCAAGCGGCTGGCCAGAATGGTGTCAAACTGAAGAGAATAAATGGCAATACATCAGAGATTACTACAACAGAGGAGATATATTGTTAGACTTCAATAGATTTCATAAAAATCCAGGATTGAGAGCTTTGGCCAAGTTGATGTTAAACAGCTTCTGGAGGAAATTCCGTCAAAGAACCAATATGCCACAAATCAAATACTATTCCGAACCAAGCGAATACGTCGATTCGTTTAGTGATCAAATCAGTCTGATCGGTGTTAATCTAATCAGTGATACGATGATTGTTGGTAGATATCGATACAAAGAAGAATTCGTCGAATACTCCCCACGTACCAATGTGGTCATTGCTGCCTTCGCTAAAGTCCAAACAAGACTAAAGCTATACAGTTATTTGGAAAAGTTGAATACTCGCGAAATCTACGCAGAAAGTGACACCATTGTATTTACTTCCCAACATACAGAGTGGAAACCACAATTAGGAGACTACTTAGGAGACCTGAAAGATGAGATAGCTGGAAATGGAATTACAGAATTTGTAACTGGTGGACCATAAAACTATGCCTACAGATTAGCAACACCCGAAACGATGGAACCGAAACTTCATGTAAAGGGAAAGGAATAACACTGAACTACAAGAATGCCATGATCATCAACTTCGATACGATTAAAGACATGGTGATAAACAACATAAACGATGTGAAGACATAAAGTGATAATTTCAGGATCAAACAAGATAATATGAAAGCCCAGGATCCTGTCCGTATATCAAGATAAAGACTATATAATCGAATTTGACAAAAGAGTGGCCATGGACGATTATAGCACGAGACCATATGGATTTTAAATTGTAAAGGCATCATGTGGATTGTTTTCCCACCCATGTTTGCTTCATGGCGGGGAAAATAAAATATGTATATATATCTGTGATTTAGTTGATTTTTTATTGCCTAATGGAAAGAAAAGCATATATATATAGGAAATGCACCAAAAATCAATAACGATACAAAGATAACTGGGTAAGATAAATAAAAATGGAAAGCATACGAGACACAATAGTTGGGGTAACGTTAGGACAAGACAAAACATTGACTCCAGAGTACACAAAACAAAGGGAGATAACTGAGATCGTGTTGGGAAACTGAAAGACAAGGACAAAAGGGGTTAGAGATCATAAAATGAAGAGAAATCGATATTAAAACCCATACAAGGGATTGGAGAAGGTTATATGGTAGACAATAGTACAGAAAATATAAAGAAAAGGTTAAGGTACTTGACAAAGAACAATTCAACATAATACAACTGGGATAAAATACAAACTCCGATACGCAAGACTTAATTAAACAACAAAAAGGAGGCATAAAAAACAGTATAAAACAATTGAATTGGTTTTCGGCTCAACAGAAAAAAAAACTGAACCTGGGTTACCCCCACCCGAAAAATCCCACCACTCTCACACCATTTCACTACGTTTACGGTGCTCTACATTCGTGACGCTTGGAAGTAGGGTTTATAAGCTCATTTACATATTTGGGGGAAATTTTAGGTGTTTTAGCATGGGAGGAAAAGTGTCATAAGGTGACACGTTTAACTACTAGTACTTTACCGGTTATATGATGGAAAATGTTGGTACTTGCATTTCGAAGCGTTAACATCGATATCATCACTCATAACAGAAAATAACAGCAAGATTTTTCTATCATTACAAATTTTTATTCTTTTTGGAATTTGTGCCCGTGTACAATTTTTTGCAAGTTTAGTGTTAGGTATATTCTTTTCATTTGTATATGTTATTATGTATATTTACATATCTATATATATTATTAGGAACAGTATAGGAACCTGTGCGCCTGAAATATCTGTCTTACAGTTCAATCTGTAGGCTGTAGAACGTTTTTACAGGAAAACATGTGGAAAATCATACATGTCCTGTCAGTTTTTTACATATTGATTTTGACTTAGGAAACTTTTTAAGTTTGTAAAAGTCCGCCCCACGTGTATGAATAATTGATGTATCCTAGGATGATGTTATTTACAAGTTACCTGTTGATTTCAAATTGTGAAGTCTATATTCATTGGTGGAATAAACAGTCATAAAGCAGAAATAAACCAATTTCTTTGCTCATGTGTGCGTGCCTGTCTTTATATTCATATAGTTAGTATTACAGGGTTATTGCATGAATATGGAGGAATATTGTCCCGAGTAGAATTTTATATTGCACGAGATTGCGAGTGCAATATATATTCTACGAGGGATAATATTTCCCAATATTCATGCAATAACCGTTTTATTGCATAGCAACGCTAAAATTTCTGTTCAAAATTAGACTTTGGCTGTCGATGACGTCATGAAATTTAAGTCATATTTGCACTAGTGAAATATGGAAATTTATTGCACGCTTACGTTTGGTTACTTTCTTAAGGAAATATTATTTTGCTATACAATAAATTGTATTATTAACTGCATATACAAAGCCAAATAATCATATGTACTTTCTTTTTGATGGCGAAAATATCATTTTAATAAAATTGTCAACTGTATACTGTTTACGGTAGTACTGTATGTCTGATTACTGTTTTATCAAGAGCACAGTTGTAGGCTGACTGGCGTATTATTTTTATTGAAATAAGCAGTATCTAGTTGTTCCGTGCATATTTATTATGTTTGTGTAACTTGAAGTATAATATGTTCCTTTTGTGGTAAAATGTACCATGCCAGCAGCCACTTTGGCTACTTTATGAATGGAATTTTTTTTACTGTTTCGAAGAAACATTTCAATACAATATAGAAGCACACAAATAAAAAATATCCAAATTCAGACAAATTCACATTTGAGAAAAAGGAGAAATAGCAGGATATATAACTTTGAATTATAAAGTAAGTGAGAACCGAACCGTCAATCTAAAAGCGAACAATCCAAGGACAAAGGCAACACCAGAAACAAAAAAAGGCAGAAAAAACAGAGACACAACATGGGTACAGCACAGAAAAGAAAAATGAAGACACTCACAAACAAAGATGAACAACACGGACCCAATATAAAACCATGGGTGAGATCAGGTGCACCGGTAGAGTCAGCATCTCATGCTTCTTATAAGACGCCCGCCGTATTGAACATGTCAAATCCGATAGTAAAGTCACATTCGGTAGAGGAAACAACAATTTAGCTTTAAAGGGAAAGATCTGTTGTCATGTGGGAAACAGATATCCCATAGCGGTCCACAAGATGATGATGTCGACCATAAAACTTCTGGAGGGATGACTTCAAGTTTTGGGTAACGTACCCTTGTTGAAGTAGCATATTTATGAGCAACCGGGCTCTATCAAGGAAGTCACTGTATCGAACACAGGCTCTTGAATAGCGAATGAGCTGGGAGATGTAAACTCTATATGCCGGCGCTTTTGGGATGTTGCTACAAAGAAAAGGGAAGTTTACTATTGGAAAGGTGAAGTCATCGCGTTTGTCGTACAGCTTAGTTTGAAGTCTCCCTCTGTTGTCAATTTCAAGGTGAAGGTCAAGGAACGAGGCTGATGTTGAAGTGTCTGTGGTATCCTTAATTTCGAGCTCTTTTGGATAGATCAAATGAAGAAAATCACCAAAGCGAGGGTTGGTTAGCGACAAAATATCATCTATATAACGGAAGCTAAAATTAAAGGATTGTGCCAGGATTGTGCCAGTCTTTTATCTTTATTTTGAAGAAGCCCTTCGATGAATTCAGCTTCATAAGAGTGAAGAAACAGATCGGCTAGGAGAGGCGCACAGTTTGGGGCTAATGTTACCAAGGAAAATAAAGAAGTATGGCCATTAAGCCGTGAATTTTTTTAATAACTTTGGCCATTTGCAGAATATGCTAAAATGTTGTAAAAAATCATGTAAGGTAGTCTCTGGTACTTGAATTTCTTATGAGTAAAATCGATAAATATGTATGTCTTTTGACATGTAAACAATAAAAGGGACAACAGGAAACATCTACAATGGCTGATAATTATAATTACATGCCATAATCTGCCAGGGAAATACTAGTACACAGGAAAAGCACGAATAAGACAAAAGGCGAACGTAAACAACTATTGGTACCACGGACAGCTGGACTTGTACCGGTGTAAGACATACTACTATCCGGGTTAATTTCTATCCGGTGGAAAGTATTTAAGGCCATGAAAAAAAAAAATATTGGTTCTCAGGCCCTCCCTCATCTAGTTGGAGGCTTGAAACAAGGCCCTCATTGACCCTATTTTTGCCATCTCTATAAAATAAAAATAAAAAATCACCTCCCTCACTTTTTTGGGTGGTTTTTACAATGTAAAAAGCTGCCTCATCTATTTTTATGCAAATAAAAAGATAAAAAAAAATCACCCCCCCCCTCCCTCATCACTTTCAAGGAATAATGGCCTGAGAACCAATGAATTAACTTTGTATGGCCTAATATGAGGGTTTTCTGTTTTCTATAGGAGACTATTTAATTCAGGTCTTTCCCCTTTCCAAGGGAAAGACCTTTCTGTATTTCGTTTGATTATTATTAAGGTCTTTCCACTTTCCAAGGGAAAGACCTTTCTGTATTTCGTTTGATTATTAAGGTCTTTCCCCTTTCCAAGGTATTTCGTTTGATTATTATTCTTTATTATTATTATTCTTCTTCTTTTCTTCCGCATTCCCGGAAAGTTGACCGGTCAAACCCTTTTGATATTTAAACACAATAGTCCAGACCATGTCTAGTTGATAAGGATTAGGCATCGGTCCAAAATCGTTTTTCGTTCACGAATTTTCGCCCAAAGTCCGAAAAACATTGTTATGGGATAAACTCGGAAACCATAAGAGATAGCTGATAAAGACTAATGGGAAAAATGTTTGTGTGGTCCTAACAGACTTTCGTTACATTTGGACCAAAACTCTACGATGGACCGTTCATGTGTTATGCCCCCGCCAAATTTCGTCACATCTTTGAGTACAATTTTTTCAAAAATGGTTAGAGATAGAAACCTGGAACCAACTCCATTCAACTTAGGTGATATGTGTTACATATGAAAATACCAAGGTCAAAGGTCATTGGTCATTTTGAACTTTGACCTCGAACCTTGTTATTGGATTAGCTCGGAAACCGTAACAGAAAGCTGATAAAATGTAATGGAGAAAATGTGTGTCTCGTTGAGATCTGCATTTGTTACATTGGGTCCGAAATGATTGGACCAAACGTTTAGGGCCTATGGACCGAAAACCGATTTTTGATGAATTTGGGTTTTTTTGTTAATAGTTCAATTACCATTGAAGATACAACAAGACATTCAAGACAAAAGATGTTCAGGAACAAGTGAAATGAGGTCAAGGTCAAAAGGTCAAGGTCACAGTCAAATTTTTTTTTCATGTTTAAGAATGAAAAATGTATATATCAAGCTTTGAATGGTGGTTTTAGCAATGAATCAATAATGAGAACATTATGACGCAATTTCCGGGAAAGACCTATCAATTGTTCTTCGAACAATTGACATACTAGTTATTCTTCTTCTTCTTCTTGTTCTTCTTTTCTGCCTCATTTTCAGAAAAATGGTTGGACATATCCTTTTCATATTTTGGGACAAAAGTCGGGACCATGTCTAGTTGATAAGAAATAGGGAACGGTCGAAAATCTTTTTCCGTTCACGAATTTTCGGCCAAAGTCCGAAAAAAACTGTTATGGGATAAACTCAGAAACCATAAGAGATAGCTGAAGAAATGTAATGGCAAAAATGTTTGTTAGGTCATGACGGACCTTCGTTACATTTGGACCGAAACTCTACGGTGGACCTTTCATGAGTTATGCCCCGTAAAATTTCGTCACATCTTTAAGTACGTTTTTCTGAAAACGGTTAGAGATACAAACCTGGAACCTTTTCCATTCATCTTAGGTGATATGTGTTACATCTAAAAATACCAAGGTCAAAGGTCTTTGGTCACTTTGAACTTTGACCTCAGACCTTGTTATTGGATTAACTCAGACACCGTGATAGATAGCTGATTAAATGTAATGGAGAAAATGTGTGTCTTGTTGAGATCTACATTTATTACATTTGGTCCGAAATGATTGGACCAATCGTTTTGGGTCTATGGACCAAAGACCGATTTTTGATGTCCGAATTTGGGTTTTTTGTCTATAGCTCAAATACCATTGAAGATACAAACATATATTCAATACAAAAAATGTTCAGCAAGACATGACCTTCAAAATAAGGTCAAGGTCAAAGTTCAAGGTCACAGCCAAAAATCGTATTTCATGTTAAAGAATCAATAAATGTACATATTCACCTTAGAATATTGGTATTATCTATGAATCAATAATTAGAACATTATGATGCAATACAGGGAAAGACCTATCAATTGTTCTTCAAACAATTGACATACTAGTTCTTCTTCTTCTTCTTTTCTGCCTCATTTTCAGAAAAATGGTTGGACATATCCTTTTCATATTTTGGGACAAAAGTCGGGACCATGTCTAGTTGATAAGAAATAGGGAACGATCGAAAATCTTTTTCCGTTCACGAATTTTCGCCAAAAGTCCGAAAAACACTCTTATGGGATAAACTCAGAAACCATAAGAGATAGCTGAAGAAATGTAATGGCAAAAATGTTTGTTAGGTCATGACGGACTTTCGTTACATTTGGACCGAAACTCTACGGTGGACCATTCATGAGTTATGCCCCCGCAAAATTTCGTCATATCTTTAAGTACGTTTTTCTCGAAAACGGTTAGAGATACAAACCTGGAACCTTTTCCATTCATCTTAGGTGATATATGTTACATCTAAAAATACCAAGGTAAAAGGTCATTGGTCACTTTGAACTTTGACCTCAGACCTTGTTATTGGATTAACTCGGAAACCGTGATAGATAGCTGATTAAATGTAACGGAGAAAATGTGTGTCTTGTCGAGATATATATTTGTTACATTTGGTCCGAAATGATTGGACCAACCGTTTTTGGTCTGTGGACCAAAAACCGATTTTTGATGTCCGAATTGGGGTTTTTTGTCTATTGCTCAAATACCATTGAATACAAACATGTATTCAATACAAAAAATGTTCAGCAAGACATGACCTTCAAAATAAGGTCAAGGTCAAAGTTCAAGGTCACAGCCAAAAATCGCATTTCATGTTAAAGAATCAGTGAATGTACTTATTCACCTTAGAATATTGGTATTATCTATGAATCAATAATTAGAACATTATGACGAATACAGGGAAAGACCTATCAATTGTTCTTCGAACAATTGACATACTAGTTGTAAAATACTTTCCGACCCTGTGAAATACTTTCCACTGTTTGATTTTAATTAATATTCTATACACGTATAAAAGGCGTAGAGGTATTCCAAATATCCTTCAGGACACAATATTATACCCATTAGATAGTATCTTAAAATAAAACAGTTTTAAGCTGAAAGATTGGTAGTATTTATGTAGTCATCAAAATCATGATAATTCAAGAACTTTGGTGACCCAGGAATGTCTTTTTTTTTGCACGTAAAATACATGCATTTCATGATATCATATATATATTTTTTATTAGTTACTGCTTTACCGTAAGACATTGAGTTTAGCAGAAAGTTATGCAACCCTTTTATCTTGATAGTTGCTGAAGTTCCTTAATTTGTTTATATTTGAATGATATAAAAACAATACAGCTGAGGCTGATTTATTTTGAGAAAAAACTCAAAACAGTTGCAAATTGTTCAATAATAGAATATCATCCTGGATATTATTCGATAATAAAATATTATCCTGGATAATATTTAATAATGAAATTTTATCCAGGATAATATTTAACAATAAAATATTTTCCCGGATAATATCTTTTTATAATATATGTCATTGATATCCTGGATAATATTTTATGATCATTAAATACAATTATTCAGGATAATATTTAGCAATAAAATGGTATCCTAGATAATATTGTTTTAATAATAATCATTGATGTCACGGATAATATTTTATCATTATATCAAATCCTTGTTAATATTTTATCATATATCATTATGAATACTATTTTATTGTCATATACTTTCATGGATAATATTCATTTGGATCCAAGAAAACGAGTTTAACCCCACCGCAATTGTGCGCCTTTCCCAAGTCAGGAATATGTTGGTCATTGGCTTGTCCTTGTCTTCTTATAAAATCATAGTTTCTTGATATTTGGGCTATTTGATGTGGTTTTGTTTCCATTGATTTATTCACTTTTTTACCTTTTTGGGGCCATTTAGGGCTTGTTATATGGTGTGAGGTTCCTCGCTGTGTAGAAAATCGTACGGTGACCCCTAGATGATTTGTTTTTGGTCGTTTTAACCTCGATATGGGATGTTGTCTCCTTGACATTTACCCCATTTCCTTTCTTTTTCACATCTATTGTCAAATATCATCATGGATAATGATATTTGATGAGAAAATATTGGAAAATTTTTTCAGATACATTTGTACTATGATTATATAATAGCAGGTGTTTTTAATATTTGAAAGGATGAAAATTCAGTATTAAATATTTTCCTTGGTAACATTAGATGTGATTATTCATCCTTTGTAGCTAACTTATGTCTATTTTATTTGTGAGTACATTTTACCCCCGGAAAATTTGGCATTTGGATATTTAATCACCAAAATAACTTTATGAAGGAAAAATTTCACAGCAATGGAAAACATTTAATAATAACAAATTATCAGTGGAAATAGATTAATATTAAAAACTTTCCTCATGATACTATTTGATAGAGTACTATTAAATGTTACACCGGCACTATTAAATGTTACACCGGCACTAGCAAAGGCAGCGGTCATGGAAGTAGGGTTAAACCGGTTTATGAGTACCCAAACATCCCCTTTATCTGTCCCGTTTCCCTATATTAACAAATAAAGGGATATGGAGTAAATGTACATGGGACAAAATCCCTATAAATACATGGTTAAATTCAGCAAATAGAACAACACTTTCATTGCTGTTTTTCACCTTGAAGTCACCATGAGGCTTTCAACAAAGAGCAAAAACTACTCATAGTAAGTTCAAGACGGCCCCTTGCACCGGTTTGAGCGGAATTCACTTGCTAAATGTTGAACAACCCCATTTTGTCATGGATGCGGGGTTTTCAACAAGCATAACAAAACGAGCAAAGTACTCTTACAACCACTGTCATTTGTTGCCTGACAAAGGACATAATCTTGACAAGCACAACAAATTAAGTTTATACAAGTCACATTTCCGTAATTTTAGCTGTACCCACACACCTTATGATCACCTTTGTATGATGAGTACTTCCTTATTGTTGGGCAATAGGTACAATAAATGTGTATGCACAGAAACAAGCAACACAATACCACTAAAACACAGTGGTTGGCGCAATTGTTACTGTGGGGATGACTTGATTAATACTGCTGTTCATGAGTTCCTTGAGTTCCTCAAATAATCAGAAAATTTTGACCCAATAAATTATATTGCATAGTTCAAGAGGAGATGGTCAAAATACGTCTCACCCTGATCTGATAGCAAAATATAATCAGTGCTGGCAGCAATGTTTTTGTTAGATCAGAATGAAACGAGCACTCTTTTTAAGAGTCTCCCATACATAATCCCAGCTGTAAAGATTGGTTGAGTATTCTTTCAATAAGTAGTTTTAGAGGGAGGTATTCAAAATTTGAGTGCCCTTACTGTGATTTCTTTTCGTCCGGTGGTCTTTCTCTTTTGTAGCTTGAGAGGAACCTAACTACATACCTTCCATGCCATATTTGTGAAGTTTGGTTCAGCGGGTTTTTCTGGCATATGGCAGAATCAGGGGTATTTTACTAATTTGCATAGCGGCCATCTTGTATCTCTTGCTTGTCGGCAATATTTAGTTGAAATGCATAGGGGAGATATTAAAATTTTGCAAAATTTTCTAATAATACACTTTAGAGCATATTTGTCCGCATCTAGCAAGATTCTACACATTGTTTACGTTTATTCTATACATAAATACTTATCTGTAATAATGAAAATTTCCGGCCAATTAAGTTTGAAATTCGAAGCGGGATCGTGACATTTTGACTGTAGAAGTCATTGTAAGACTGTCGAGTAAGCTATCTTTGACAGAAAAATGCACATCAAAGATAAATATGTAGCAAATTTGTCCGCATATGACTGTGAAATATAACTCGCATAGATTCATAAACAGTTGTCCCTTTGTAACTTACTCAAGAAAATTCGCGGCCAAATTAAATTGAAAATATGTAATTCCAAGCTTTCCAGCGACGGGAAATCCTTCTACAGACTGGTTTTAACCCCAATTTCTATGTTTTAAAATTCCCACAACAAAAACTTTTCATTACGGAAGATAACATTAATACAGTACTTTTAGAAAAAAATTATCCGGAACACTGAGATGTACTTTAGGGAAGTAATTCATCCAAAAAAGTCACGTGGTTTTAGCTCATGAATAAAATACCCCCGATTCTGCCTTATGGTAAAATAAAGAAAATCTCAAGGGGTAAAACCTGCAGTAACAGCCTGGTTTATGAATATATTGGAAAGAAATAAGTAAATTGTGAAAGACCTTGCATACTTCATCTGATTACAGGTTATTCAAGTAGTTTCAGAGGCCATAATCGATATGTCTCAGGACAATTTCAATATGCCTTCTAAAAGTAGAAGGAAAAGGAGGAAGGTCAAAATTGTTGTATCGTTTAAAAAAAGCATGTCCAATAAAGCGGAAGACAAAAGCGTAATATCTTTCTCAATGATGTACAGATTATTAGATACACACGGAAAAATGAAACAGACTCGCAAGATGAAGAACAACAATAAAGGCGTTGTTCCGTTACTTGTTTATATCATGCATTTGTAGACACTTCGTCTCATGTGCATTTACTTCATATCCCTTCATTGATTATGGCAAATGGCTGAGATTTCCTTAAAATTGATTTTTACCGTGTTTTTCACATACTGTGCAGTTATATATTCGTTAAACAGCATACAAAGTAACCGTAAGAAAGACTTACAGTATGTGATAAAAATTACTTTAAACAACCTATATAATTCATTTTTTCAAACAACGATTTTCTTGACAATGCAGCTACAGTAAGAATTATCTTTTATAGTTGCCTCAAGAAATGCGAGCGATGCATGTTCAGCTTTTCATGTAAAACGGAGAAAAAATATATCTTGTAACGCATGTAGTGGCTATAGTTACAAGAAATCAGCTCTCACAGGACGACTTATTCACAACTACGGATATAGACAAACTTGACAGTCAACTACATAAATAATAAACCCCTTTTTGTACAAGAAAAATGTCTTTTTCAACAATAAAACACGAAAAACTTATCTGACATATTCTGTTGTTACAGTAGTGGATTTTTCGCGAAAAAAACGTTGAATTAAACAACTTTTTTAAACAACAATTTTATTTGCTCAAAACATTAGCAATTGGGATTGGGCACAAGTTTTTACAACATCATTTACAGCCACTCCCTACAATTTACAATAAATTATATATAACAGCAATCATTCAATTAAATAAAAAAAATTACATAAAATAAAAAATGCTATGTAAGCAGTAACAAAATTGTATATATTGTAGAATATTGCAAAACATTAGTGAGATATAGAAAAAATATATATCTATAAATTAACAAAAAGGAAAGGAAACCTACAGAAATCAACCAAACCTATTACTATTTTTTATATAAACCTGCACTGCTTTGAATATGTCCGTTTGTTTTGGTCAACGGTAACTTCTATATTACCAAACAGAATTGTGTTTAAGTATATGTGACCATAAATTTCGAGAATCATAAATAAATTTGGTCGTATTTGGATATATAAGGAACACTCCATGAAGAAATGATAACTATTTTCAAAAGGAAAGCCACAATCACAACCTGCGTCATTTTTAAGGTTAAATCTATATAGGTGATAATTTAGACAACTATTATTATGTCGAAGTTTAGTATGAATTATAATAAGCTTCCTTTCACCATGAGAAAACCATGGCTTACTATCAACGTTAATATTTTTTAAATTTCGCTTAAATCCAGCTAGAGAAGAAATATTTCTGGTTTCCAAATCTAAAGAGTTCCAATTTCGTATAGTAGACGGAAAAAAAGATACATTTGTCTGTGTTAGTCGATAATGAGGAAGTACAAAGTTTTCACTGTTCCCAAGAGGGTAATTTAAGATATCAGACACCAAAAGGGGAAGCAGTTCATTTAAGAACGAGGGTGTTAAACCATTTTTAATACGATATAATAAAGTTAAACAGCTACGATTCCTGCGATCAATAAATTTTTCTCAGCCAGTTTCAAAGTATAAGGATTGACGACTCGCGTACGAGGGTAAACCTGTGACTATTCTAGCAGCCTCCAGTTGTAGTTTTTCAAGCTTGTCAGCTAACTCAACACCACAGCCGTTCCACAGCTCACAACCATATTCCATAACGGGTCTTATAAAGGTAATAAATATCTTACTTAAGGAACCACGATCTAATATATATTTCAATTTGCGTAAAATTGACAATTTTTGGATACACTAACACATAATTATGTTCTCAATATGACTTGTCCATTTTCAATCGCTTTTAATAGTAATTCCAAGGTGTTTATGTTCAATACAAGGATTTACAACAACATCTTGGAAGAGTATATGGACGTCTATTGGATATGAATAACAATTTTGTTTTATTAGAATTAAATTTGACCAACCAGTCACTAGCCCAAGTATTGATTCTAATCAAGTCATTGTTTAATACATTTTGAATGACTTCAGTAGATTCAGAAGTATACGAACGTTCTACAGCCTACAGATAGAACCGTAAGACAGATATTTCAGGCGCACATGTTCCTATACTTTGAATATATTATAAGTATTGGAATCATATCATTCGTTGTAATCATCGACTAAATAATTTGTGATTTTACAGCTCATTTATGGTCGTCGTGATTGACAATAAAATATTTATTTCTTTGTTTATAAGAATCAATAATAATTGGCTGTTTTAAAAATCATTTTCTAAATGTTCAATGTTTCTTATTCAGCGGGGATTCCGGATTAGCACTTAATAGTAAGTGGGATTTGCAGCTTACAGCGATGAATGTGTTAAAATGCCCAAGATTTATCTGCAAATGACGGAGGAGTTTCTGTAATTTGCTGTGAACTTACCTAGAAAATAAGCTTAAAAATACCAAAGAAAAATATTCTTACGTCAGGAGTTTTCTTCTCATTTGGACTAGTTCAATATCATATGCATCTACTGAATTTAAAATAACTGGAATTATTTATGAGAAAAGTATATTTCATAGTTCATTATTGCACGTTTTTATTTTTGATAAAAATAAAACAAAATATTACAAATATTTTACCCATGAAACTGATACATTATTTGATATATCATTTCACAATAAAGCGAGAATTATTTACGAATTATGATTTAAAAAAAAAGAAAAAAAAAGAAAAAAAAAACGCAGTATTTTGGAAAGGGAGCTAATAAATGTTGCAATATGTTCTGCTTTGTGATCTCCCTTCCAGGAATGTGACTTTTAAATTCTATCTTAAATAATTTGATTGGTGAACAAAATGTTGATTTTAATGAGATATTTATTTAAAAATCGCAACACAGTCATTTTTGTAGTAAATGTAATAATAATTTTATTTTATCAAAATTCTTGTAAAAGTGATTGATTAACTTCACTTTCTCCTTTAATGACTCCAGTTTGTATACATTTTGCAAAACAATTGTAACTGAATAATTTGATAAGCTGAGAATAAGTTTCTTCACTTAAGAATATTTTACATTCCAATATTTTTAAGATTGATAGAAAATCGTCTAGGTCAGTAAACACATGTTTCGCTATAATTTTCCGGGACTCGGGATTAAGTTGTTACGGCACATATTGTCGCCCCTGCACATATTGTCGCCGGCGACAATATGTGCAGACGTATCGGCACATATTGTCGCCCTGCACATATTGTTGCCTACACATATTGTCGCCGGCGACAATATGTGCAGTACATTTTCGGCACATATTGTCGCCAGTTTTAAAAGAACTTGTACTTGATAATACATTACAAAAATGTTGAAGTAGTAAGTGTACTTCACTGATGCTGAGTCTTTAGGAATAAAATAGTTTGTGTTGTCATGGAAACTGAAATTGGAGGAGAAATTTTAAAATGTTAGTAGTTGAAACATAGAATCTCATGCATGCTACGTATGTGAAAAACTGGAAGTACAAAGAAAAATATTGAATGGTATCAAATGAAGCTACTTAGAGTTTACAAAAAAATGAGCTATTTTTCTTGCCATATCTGTAAGTTTCGCGAATTAAGAATGTCATAGAAAAGAGTGGAACTGTAAGGGAATGTGGGGACCCTTAGAAAAACTTAAATCAATGTCCTATCTCGAATTAGCTTGACTCGTACTTCCTTACCGAAACCTGTATGTTTTTTTTACCAATGTTATTTTTATTTCGCTTTATGTTTTTATTGACCCGCTACCCATAAATTTCTAGGCTTTCTTTAAAATTCCATAGCAGCGATGTCACTCTTTATCTTTGTATGTTTAATTGTTTCTAATTGATCATTCCACGAAACTGTTGTTTTAAGGTTTCAGTTGTTATCTCATTCACGGCAAATCAAGGTTTTAGGTTTTCCCGATAACTATCTTTAGTGCTTTTCTATCCATAATTAAATCTTCATTTCGATGTATTCTAATTCTGAGAAAACAACCTCTATAAGGTCAGGGCGAATTGTTGCAATCAAATTGCGTCCACCGTAACTTTTTTTCATTTAAAGGTCTTCTACGGGGATCAAAATATATAAATCAAACTGGAGCCTTTCTCTAATTCAAAGATATTGCAATTGGAATTGCATACAAAGATTTTCTCCTAGAGATTAAAAAATGGTAGTGGTTCTTATAATATGCTAAACAAGTGGGGTTAATTTGGTGACGAAAATTTATTCAAATTGCTGCCAGCTGGAAACTAAGTTTAGTTTTGAACTGTATTGAAAATGTATACAAAACCGATGAATGGATGTACTGAAACTTTGCATGAATGTTCGTTATGAGATGATGACTAAGTGTTGTTTAATTATAAATAAATAATTGCCAGTGGATATTGGATGATCTATAGGGGGTGCCGTGTGTCTTAATTTTTTTCTAGAAAAAAAAATTAACTTCCTACAGAATTTAGGCAAGAATTGACCCCAAACCCTGCAAACATCAACTAGACCTCCCCCCCCCCGCATTTTGATTTATGGATTCGTCAGTGGCGAGGCACTTAATAAACATTAAATGCTGTGGGAAATGCGTACAAACAACACAAAGTCTGGCAAGGGGGAAAAGAAGCATCATACATGAATGTAACGGATAATGTGAGCTATGGAATACATTAGGTATAACGATGAAAAATTGGTAACGAATGATTTACTGCTCTTGATTAAATTTAGGATATAAGGTAGTGAAAACTATTTGATTTTTATGGAGAGGGTTTAAAAAAATCAAGGATTCATTGTACTGAGAAAAAAAAATCGAGACAAATTTAGGGACTAAAAAATAGCCGGGATCCCAAAAGTTCAGATAAAATAAGGGAACAGTTTGAAAATAAAATGTGCTCGCGCAAGCGCACTAAAAAAATATCCAGGATCAAAATTTCATTGAGAAAAAATAGTTCGGACTTAAGTCTCCTTCTAATCCCCCTATTTCAAAATCAAATGATTGTTCCCGAATCATCGCCCATAATTGTGATTTACAACTAACACAGGTTTCACATTTGCGCAAGTAATACAGGTTTTCAAAAATCAGAAAATGTACCAAAGGTGCGAAAGCCGAGTTACGAATATTTGTTATTTTCATAAGTACATCATCAGATATGTAAATAGTTGTACATAAGCATATGAATTCTTTTATTTTTTATTTCAATCAGAGCCTTATAATGTAACGTTTGCAAGATGTTTGACTTTGTCCCAACTTGGTTAAAAATTTGGCAGGGGTTATAATCTAGGTGATACATATTGCTGATAGCTGTATGAAGTAAAAAATTCCAAGTAACTTTCCAAAAAAAATTGGGCAGGGGTTCCCCTTAAAATCTAATTTTCGAATATTGCTGAAATGGTAAAAGTATGCAGCAGAATACTTTTTTCTAAACATTTGAGTGATATTTCGGAAACTGTGAGTAAAAAAATGAAGCAGAATATTTATTTTCAAAGATTCAGTGTTATGGTTTGGTTTCCATGGCAATTGAAAGCTCCACTATTCATTACAACCAATTTCAGACTACAATTAAAAAAAAATTGGGGCAGGGTTTCAACTTATATTAAAGGTAATACGTATTGCTGAAATCAAAACATTGCGAGTCCCCCTTCGCAAAAAAAAATTGGCAGGGGTTCCTTTTATAATCTAATTTGTATTGTGAAGAAAAATATGTAGCAGAATACTTTTTTTTTAAATTAAGTGTTCTGGTTTGGTTTCCATGGCAATTGAAAGCTCCACTATCCATTACAAAACATTTCAGACCCCCATTCAAAAAAAAATGAGCAGGGGTTCCCCTTATAATAAAGGCAATACATATTGCTGAAAGCAAAACATTCCGAATCCCCCGTCATTAAAAAAATTTTGGCAAATCTACATTTTTGTAATTTATATTGTGAAGAAAAAATATGTATAGCAGAATACTTTTTTTCAAAGATTAAGTGTTCTGGTTTGGTTTCCAGGGCAACTGAAAACTCCACTATCCATTACAACCCATTTCAGACTACTATGAAAAAAATTGGGGCAGGAGTTCCCCTTATAATCCAGGTACCGGTAATAGGTATTGCTGCAATCAAAACATTTCAATAAAAATATTTTGGCAAGGGTTCCCCTTATAGTCTAGTTATACATATTTCTGAAATTGTGAAGAAAAATATGTAGCAGAATAATTCAGTGTTCTGGTTTGGTTTCCATGGCAACTGAAAGCTCCACTGTCCATTACAACCCATTTCAGACCACCATTCAAAAAAAAATTGAGCAGGATGTCTTTTATAATCTAGGCAATTCATGTTGCTGAGATTGAGTTTCAGGAAATTTACTAAAAACCAGAATACCCAAAGGCATTTTTTCCATATAAAATTTTATTTAAACTGGATATCGCAGAAGACTTTTAGAAATATTGAACATTTATTACCTCCCTTTTTTAATTTTGACTTTTCAATATATTTTATTTTTAAGTTATGACATCCAAAAAAAGTGTTGGTGTACGGAAGTAATAGATGAGTTGAACATGTTCTGGCAATATAAAGAGAACTTTTGTATGAACAATAGAACATTTAGCTATTTTTGTTATCCAAATAATACCAAACATGTGATTTTAGGCTTTATTTCTGATTGTAATTTTTTGTTACATTTTTAGAAGTTGTGACCTTGACCTTTGTCGCACAAACCTCAAAATCGATAGGGTTCGTCCTCTGATCATAAGTCATATCTATGCCAAGTTTCATTTCGACTTCAAGATATCATGCGGAAACCAAAGTTGACGCCCGGACGCCCAGACAACATTCATCAAATTATAAGCCGAGTCCGACTTCGACGCAAATCGGGTAAAAAATTGTCATAAATAAGCTATACTGCTCAGAAATACTCTAAATGTTAGCAAAGCAAATCTGATGACCACCATTGAAAAGGTAAATTGATAAATGTTTCTTCAGTGCATACAAACTCAAATACTTGTAAGAACTAAGTTTTGTTCTACTCTATAGACGTATAAAATAACTGTTTCTGGAAATTTACCAAAATTTTAAACCAATCAAAAAAAAACCTTTGTGTTCACAATTATTTAATTCTTGTACCAAAAACTTGCAAAAAGTCATGATTGTATGCAAAAATAAGTGTAACTAGACACTTTCTGGAAATTTCCTGAAATTGGGACCGTTATCGAAATTACAAAAACGTATTGCGCATCTTCAGACTACAAGCACAATTCTGTAAGAAAAATGAAAATGTGGTATAAAAATGAAATTTGAGCCTTTTTGTATATTGTTTTTCATCTATCCCGAAAGCGTATGCATTGCTAATACTAATTCAGCTAAATTAAATTCCTAAATCCCGAAATGGAAGAGTTCAAGTCGCAAAAAAATGCGTGACGGACGGACAGAGACAACAACAGTATACCCGAACTTTGATTCCCTAGTGCGGGAATAAAAAATAAAATAATCAATATAGAAACAATACAGATTAAGCCAAGAAGTTAGAACAACGTCACCAATACCTAGCAGTGTTAAATACCACATAAATCTGGAACCATCAAGGTCTCCAGACAGGTAAGCATGATCTTATCGCTCATACGTGGTAAAGTCTAGAAATTCAAGTCCATGTATGAGGGGAGTGACACGGTTTTGAAAACTTGGAAAAAAGGGTAAAAAAATTGGGAAATGGGAAAAATGATGGGAAAGTTATCAAAATAGGAAAACCCCAAAAAGTGGGTGTTGGGAAATTTAACTCTATTTAAAAATCAAAGAGTGATTTAAAATCAAAAGTTATGTTTGATTCAAGATCTCTTATTACAGGAAGCATTGAGCATCACCAGTGAAACTTGTTGGTTATATAAACTATGATGTACCCTCGGGTTCTGATCATTTCGGTTGTACATTGCATGGCAATTCTTTGCAAAATTCTTTTTTTTTCTGTACAACTTATCCAGATAACAAAATACCGAAATTACTGAAAAGTTAGTTTCTGCATATGCGCATTTCGACAACTAATGTCTCTTCAGTGCAGATAAAATCTAAACATTTGGAAGACCATAAACTCAAACATGTTTAAAAACTGATAGAGAACAAATAACTAAATATGATCTAAATGGAAAGCCAAAATCAGCTAAGGACATACATCTGTAGATATCAACTGTTATAAATATACAATTTTGTTCACTGAAAGAACTATGAAGAACTGCATAGAAGGAGCTTGACAAAGACAGCACTGATATCCGTGAACATGAGTCTTTCGTCCCTTTATAAATCTTTCCGTATCATCTGCTAGAAGGCAAAGAAGGCCATCTTCATATTTAAGAGACTCTTTTGCTTGATAATATTTTATTTACTTTCATTGAATTGATCAATAACAATACTCTAAATAGTTATACAAAATGCATGTTTACCCATATGTCTTATCTTCTGGGTATCATTTTGCTTGCTTGAATAGATATTGGCTTTTGCTTTCAGCCAAAATAGCAGTAACCCTTGATAAGTATGTACCCCCGCCCCACTTTCTGCAATGCCCATGCGTCTGTCCGACACAAAGTTCATCAGCATATTCCCTCTGAAACTACAAAGCAGGATTTAATGAAACTTAGTTTTTGGCAACTTCACTACATGTAGTTGTGTATACTACTAGGAAATCATGTTATGGACCTTAGGAATTGGCAAAAGTCTTATGTAACAGATTGTAATTAAGCGAAACGCCTCTTTAACTGCTCCACAGAAAGTAATGAAGCTTGATATACAGTGAGGCACCCTCATAATAATATAATTTCACTTTACATGTATCAAAATAACCTAAAAATTCTTTCGGACTCGTATCTAAATCTTGGGAACAAAGGAGACATCGTTTTGGTAAGCAAAAGCAAACTTTTATTGATATTGGAACTATTTGTTGTTTTGCCTTATTAGCCCATCAGACCCAAAGGGTAAGTGTGAGCTCTTGCCATCACTTTGTCGTCCGTCCGTTAGCTTTTCACATGTTGAACATCTTCTCTGATACTATTGGAACAAATTTAACAAAAGCTTTACAGGAATGATGTATGGAAGGTCATTACCAAATATGCTTATTTATGTCTGACCAGACAAAAAACGCGACCGCCATCGGTGAACATTGGACCCTATAAGAAAATCATATTTTGATCATCTCCTCTAAAACCACTGAAGCTTTACAGGAATGATGTAAGGAAGCTCCTTTTTAAAAATTCCTCGTTTCGTTCTGACCCATAAGAAACGTGACTTCAAGAGTGGAAATCGGGGTAATAATAAAATTAACGAACAGACTTGTCAAAAGCCGAAGTTCATGAGTCAAAATTTAAAACAAATCAGGTGGAAACCATCGGAAGAATTGGTGACCGCATGCTCCTGACTTGGTACAGGCATTTCAAAAGAAATGGTGGTTAAACCGGTTTTATAGCGCACCAAACATTCCCTTCCATTGCGGTAGTGTCCGGTAGCAACTCAACACCAATAGCTATTGAAAGGTCGTACTAAGTAAAAGAATTTGGACCGAAACTCCAATTTTTTCCATAAGGTTCTGATATCTATTAAAGAACTTTTTAATGATCGAATGAGACGGAAGTTTTTGAAGCCTTGATTAATAAGGCGGTCATGGAGATAACCATGTCTAATGAGAAAGTCTGTATAATTTGTGCTCGCTCTCGCGTAACGAATCAACTGTGAAACATAAACTCCGTAAGCAGGACAAGCTGGGATATAAGCGTCCATGTTAGGGAAATTGAATCGTCCCTTTTGTCCTAAATTTAAGAACTAAGATAATGTCCATTTTCGTCAATTCGAGATGTATGTAACTCTGGAAGTAAAGTTAAATCCAGTGGAGGAAACAACAATCTTGAGCTGTTAAATGGATAGATATGTTGTCATCTTATAAACAGATATCCCATAGCAGTCCACAAGATCGTGGTGTCGACAGTGACATGCCCTTGTTTAACATGCCCTTGTTTAACATGCACTTGTTTAAGTAGCCTATTTGTGAGTAACCGGGCTCTATCAAGAAAGTCACTGTATCGACCACATGCCCTTGAGCTTGAATGAGTTTGGAGAGCAGGTTCTGTTGGAATGTTGCTACAAAGAAAAGGGAAGTTGACTAATTGGAAAAGTTAAGTCCTCGCGTGTATCATATACAGCCTAGTTTGTAGCCTACCTCTGTTGTCAATTTCAAGATGAAGGTCAAGTGTCTGTAGTATCCTGAAATTCGAGCTCTTTCGGGTACATGGGATGAAGAAAATCACCAAAGCGATGGTTGTTTATTGACAAATATATAACGGAAGCTGAAATTAAAGGATTTTGTTAGTTTTTTTATCCGTATTTTAAAGAAGCCCTTCGATGAATTCAGCTTCATAAGAGTGGAGAAACAGATCGGCTGAAAGAGGTGCACAGTTTGTCCATTGAAATTCCAATATTCTGTTTATAAACCAGTATTAAAAACTATATTCTCGATCAGAGACTCTTTCATTTTAATCACGTCCTCCTCTGTATATTTTTTTCTCAGATTCGGATTCATATTTCACAAAAAGTATGCTTGTTCTCTACCTATACCAATGTACTTATATCTCCGTTTACCGCTCTAACTGGAGAAATATCTATAAATTGTGAAATAGAAACATTGTAACGATCTGTCCAATCATAGTGACGACCGTGAAATAAATGTTGTGACAATGGCAACAGTGGAAATAAACCTAAACTTTTTAACCAATCAGAAAATGTATTACATTCAAAATTAAATTATTTTCAGTTTCTGTTAAATACATTCAGCGAAAAATTGCATATACTATTAACCAAATAAGAGACTTTCAAGTCTGGATCGCTCACCTTGTTCCTATGCTGTACAATATCCTATGTTAAAACTATGTTCCTCGCTAGCAGTTATCTTGGATGAGAAACGAACTTAAAATTCACAAACTTTGAAGAGGGTCACCCTAGGAATATTTTTTTTAAAATTTAACAGAAATTATTCAACCAGTTTCAGAAAATAAGATCTTTAAATGCATTTCCCATAGGGCCCTATGTTAAACTATGTTCCATACTGGCGGTCTTCTTGAATGAGGTAAAAACATAGAAATCACAAAGTTTAAAGGGGACCAGAGAAGGACTGTTGTGACCAAGTTTGATTCCAATTCGCTTGGTATTTTCAGAGGAGAAGATCTCTGAATGCATTTCCCATAGGGTCTCTGTCTTAAACTATGTTCCCCACTGGCTGAAGAGGACTACCCAAGGAGTATTGTGACCAAGTTTGGTTCCCATTGGCTTACTAGTTTCAGAGAAGATCTTTGAATGCATTTCCCAAAGGGTGCTATGTTCAGCATTGGCAGCCATCTTGGATAAGGTACGAACTTTAAATCACAAACCTTGAAGAGGACCAAACAAGAAATCTTGTGACCAAGTTTTGTTCCAATTGACTAAGGGGTTTCAGAACATAAGATCTTTGGATGTATTTTCCATAGGGCCCTATGTTACAAATATGTTCCCTGCTGGCTGCCATCTTGGATAAGGTCCAAACATAGAAATTACAAACCCAAGAGGACCACCCAAGGACCATTGTGACCAAGTTTGGTTCCAATTGGCTCTTTAGTTTACCGCTAGCGACCACCGTGGATGAGGTGCGGACAAGCCAGAGACAATTTTTGAATTGAACCACCGAAGGACTATTGTGACAGTGGTTTCAGGGAAGAAAAGCTTTGAATGAAAAGTTAACGACGGACGATGGATGCCAAGTAATAGCAAATGCTCACCATGGCATAGCCAGACAGGGGTAAAAATGTGAAATATCGACAAAAATGGTAATTACTCCAATATAGCAGAATAATTGTTTACTGTAGGCGAAGTAGATCTTGTCATATTGACCTGTATCTGTAAATGTTTTTTATTTTACTTTTCCCCGTATGTTTCATTTTTAGCAACAATGCCAATGTTGGTTGACGGATGGTTTAATTACATCTGGTTCGCTGGTTTTAGAAAAGAAGATTTGTCCTTTGAAGCAGTGGGGTAAAAAAATAACCTAGGTTCTGGCTTACCTTAATTTTAACAAGATAATGCAAATCTTCATTGGAAACAAACTCGGTCGTTGTTATTTTGTGTATTTATTGCGACCTTGCACATGACGTATACGTTTCATATTTTATTTTTAAAAAAGTGTCATCTTTAGCTATAATAAGGGACGACCATTTAATTTTCAGGGGAAGGCTTAGGCGATTTTGCCTGGAAAATTTATTTAATTACACGAAAATTTCAAACATATTGATTATTTTCACCAAATGTCATATAAAATTATTTATTTGCATTTGCAATAAAAAATTAATTTTTCAAATCGAAATTAAATAAGATTTATTTTCTTGACAAGAAAGATTATATATAGTTTCCGCAACAAGAACTAGTTGATTATGAAATTTCTCACATCGAGTTAAATAAATTTTGCAAATGTTTGAAAGCGAGGCTTGCCGAGCTTTTAAACATTTGAAAATTTATTTAACGAGATGTGAGAAATTTCATAATTAACGTGTTTAAATTGTGAAAACTGTTTCTCTAATGACTAGGCGAAAAACACCGAGGATTGTATTCCGAATAAATTTGGCGGGAAATGTCACGAAACTTGTTCTCATCTCTAGAGAGGAGAACAAGTGTTTCCACGCCGTTCAGGAAGTGTGAAAACTGGATAGAAATTAGAGAAAATATTTATTTTCACTGACAACAAGATTAAATTATGTATTTACAAAATCGCCCAAGCCCCCACCCCCACCCCCGTCCCCTGAAAATCAAATGATTGTCCCCTAATACCGTCAAGCCTGTCTTATGTGACCTCCCACGTGTACTCTGAAAAGGGTTAAATGAGACAGATACCTCTTAATACAGGTAAAATCAATATGAAAATCACTACTTTGGGATAAAGAAATACAGGAGGTCACTTAATACACGTGGTCACTAAGGCAGGTTTGACTGTACATGTAATTAATTATCTTATTTTAAATATGATGGCCAAAACAGTGAGTTTGAACTTTATTTTACTCTGTTAACAATGAAGGGATATGGAGTAAATGCATATGAAAGTCTCTACAAAGCAATGGAACAACGCTTTTATTGTTCTCCATCTTGAAGTCGCCATGAGGCCTTCAACAATGAGCTTTACCCATACCTCATATCAAATTCAAGACGGCCCCAAGCACCGATTTTGAGCGGGCGGAATTCATTGCTAAATGTCGAGCAACGCTTCATCCATGCTTTTTTAGCCTTTGATCCATGGATGCGGGATCGTCAACAAACATAACTTTACTGGCAAAGTGTTCTTACTATCGCTGTCATCCATTGCCCGACAAAAAGAGTAATAGATGACGATCACAACATTTAAACAATCACAGAACACCCATCGAGTCAATGGTAAGAAAACTTGGCATTATAAAACCATGAGACGTGTGCAAAGTAAACAGGTGGTCAGAATTACAATTTTAAATTACAAAAAAAAAAATAAAAATAAAAAAGCCAAAATGTAAAAGTATGATAGCGCATCTATATGAAAAATTCTCTCAAGAACATGAACACCATAACTGAAATGTATATAGAGCATACATCTCACTCACGGGGAATCTTTTTACGGACTCCACACTGCAGGGGAGACGAACTCCAGTCTAAAATTAACAATGAAGGGATATGGAGTAAATGCAAATGAGACAAAGTCTCTACAAATACATGGTAATACAGCAATGGAACAACGCTTTTATTGTTGTTCTTCATCTTGAAGTCGCCATGAGGAATTCAACAATATGCTTTACCCATACCTCATAGCAAATTCTTATTCATATTATGTTCTCAATCAGCCGGAGAAAATTGAATCAAAATTTCCTAGAATGATTCATATGCTAATTAAGTAACATGGCATATAATGCGAAACATCTTAATATGAGAACTCTTAATTTTTTTAATTTCTGATAGTAACCATAAAAAGTATAGAGTACGGGAGGTCCTTTGCAAAGGCCTGCATGAACAAAAGCTCAGCCTACTAAGGTGCAAGTTCTCATTAAACTCTCTTTAAAACAATCCCATTCAGTGAATTTCAGACATAATGTATGCTTTCGAAAGATCAGTGCATTCAGTCAAAATGTATGTCAATGGAACAATTTCAGATTCAAAGGTATATATATATATATATATACTTGCATATTTCATAATTAATTATTTTTTGTGACGACAATATGTGCCGATATATACGGCACATATTGTCGCCCCCAATGACGTTTGAATGGCATTGACAAAACCGGCACATATTGTCGCCGGCGATAATATGTGCCGTTAATGTCCAGCACATATTGTCGCCGGCGACAATATGTGCCGATAAGGTCTGCACATATTGTCGCCGGCGACAATATGTGCAGGGGCGACAATATGTGCCGTAACATAAGTCATTTTTTTCCGTGAATTCGGGATTCGATAATCATTTTCACAGGAATATTGCCCTCCCTCTTTCATGCTTATGAAAGTGCCTTCTGAGTGTAAAATACTAATCAAGAAAAATTGAATTGATCTTTTCTTAAAAGAATTCTGCAAAATTTGGTCAACCAAAATAAAATAAAAAAAAGCTAGATCCTTTAATTCTCCTACAGATATATTGATAATGTCTTGTCGCTTAATTTTCCGACTTTATTCAATTAATATATCCACCAGAACTTGAAACAAAGGAGACTACAGACACTGGCCATTATGTTTCGTCTTTAATTTTACCTCTAGAGTTTGACGACAGTGGCGACCTATGACAATAGAGACGATTTCAATTCTGATATTGTAAACTTTCCACACATAAACAGTAACATTCCATCTTCCCAAGCATGTGGAGTATATATTTCTCAATTAATGTTTAACTCGTAAGCTTTTAAATCAGGGCTTCGATAAATGCAGATTAATAGTTTTTCTCAAGAAATGTATTCACTGGTGACTATAGTTACTATCATCTCAAGATGGCGGAGCCGAAAAGGAGCAAGATCGTTTATTACAATTTACAAGCTTTAATGAGCGTGTTGATATTAAAAATAATGTTCTGGATGCGTATCTTAAAATAACAAAATGATTTGAAGTAACTTTCATGGGCGAATGATAACTCCTGTCAATTGTATTGGCCTTTGAATAAATTGGAAGAATGATAGTAACTCATTTTTGAGAATTTCACAGATGATAGTAACTTTTTTCAAGGATGACCGTAACTACAATATATCACATACGTGTTTCAGGGATAAGTCAACTTTCTCTTTAAATAAGGAAGTTGGCGTAACGATTCGATTCTATTTTAATGGAATTTATATGTTATTAATAAATTCCAAAACGAAAAATGTAAAGTACCAATAATTCCTTTCGGGCGTCTATGGAATTAATCCAATATTTAATGGATTCGTTTAGAATATTCCGTCGCTATTAGTAAATACTGTCGATTGTATGGATCATATAAAAAAAGGCCACACGAATGTTATATAAAAGAGATTGGTCGCTTTTAGATCACGTGATTTCCCCTGTCATCGGTCAACCTTTCACAATTTCATCATCTACTCTGAATCTGCTGGATCAATTCTTGTCAATCTTTACAGGAATAATGTAAGAAGTGACTTTACAAATATTGCTTAATTAGTTCCCATAATAAAAAATAACTTGCATATCAGTGCAACTAAGTGCAGAAAATAGTTTTATATTGTACTCTAATGGTAAAATATATCTTAATTATTTCTAAAACTACACACATGCAAATTGAACCAAACCTTACAGGAATGATGTATGAGAGGTCGTTATCAAAGATTATTAATTTCGTTCAGATCCGATAATGATCATTGGCACCGGCGCGCAACAGATTTAAGAAAAATATTTTATGGGAAAAACTATTTTTGTCATCTCTACTAAAGGTTCTGAAAAAATTTGAACCATACTGATGTGGAATGGTGTATGCAATTAAAGTTCACAGATACAGATCGTTACCTTATTACATGGCCACCTACATAGAACGATAGTTCCCGATGGGAAAACATTCATTACCTCTTTTGAAGCTTACAGGGCAAACGGACCTAAAACTGTTTTAAATGATGTTTCTCCTGATCTGTTAACATGTTAACAAACATTGCCACCAATAAAACTGTTCATTTTATTCCAAAAACAAGCATGGTTACAAAAAATGTTCATTTTATTCGGTTCCGTCAACAAACACGACTAACACCTCTTAATATTTACCGCTATTTAAAACAATATTTTGATCATTTCTCTCATGCTGTGAATGAATTATAGAGACACTTTTTTAAGAAAATGTTTGTATAGGTTAATCAAAAGTTGACATTGATGAGTTATGAATTTATGCACTTTGTATATAGAAGCACTTTGAGGTGAGTGTGATAGCTTCAGCTTCCAAGGCTTCAACTTAAATTATTACAGGCTTCTTTTTTTTTATAGTATATTTGGTTCACTTAATAATTTCCTTACAGTATGTTTTCTAAACACGTCAGTAGTATATTGGGGACAATTATGTTAGCATTGGTGGTCCGCCTGGTATAGCGACGGCATCGGATGTCCAGTCACTTCTTGGCCGGAAGTCAGGTACAACAAGCGAAAAGCACGTGATCTGAAGTGAAAGTGCATAAAGTTGTGCATGCGCAACGGTAATAACCCGATTTAAGGACCTTCTTTGGCAGTTTGACCGTTAACGACAAAACGTGATCTACCAATGCCCTGTGATGATGGAGCATGGCCAGAAATCAGCATCGGTTTGCTCATTTGCATCTTGTAATTATTGGATCAAATTCGCATATCAGAATCACATTGAACTGATAGGTACAATAAGAAAATATATTTTTTTTCTTAACAATGGGCTGTAAATCAAGTGCGAGTCAAGACAGTATATTCAGCGATAAATCATCAGAGGACTTTTAGAGTGGCCTTGCAGATAATCTCGAGTTCCCTCAGCGGTTTGAAAATTTGAAGCGTGGGACCCTTAACATTTCGTTATAAATATTTTGTAAAACTGGCTGAAAAAGTCGATTTCTCCCACTTCCCACAAAGCCATTTCATAAACAAGTTGCAGGGGCAGAAATTAAACTTCGAAATGCCACAACAAATGTAGTTTTTGAACTCGAGGATTCCCAGGGTATGTTAATAGCAAAACACCGAAGTAACTGTAAATTTATTTTCTGCATATGCGTATTTCGACAACTTATGTCTCATCAGTGCAGATTAAACCAAAACATTTGGAAGTTCATTAACCGAAACAAGTGTAAAAGCTGATAGAGAACAAATAACCAAAAAGAATCTAAATAGAAAAGCCAAAATTCAGCTAAGGACAGAGCTATGCATAAGGGAGATACTCCTTAGTTTTAAACAAAATTTTGTATAATTTTAGATATTGCAAGTTTCAATAAAGTCGGTTTTCGGGTCAGCACCGAAGTACTGACTACTGGGTTGGTGAATACCCTTGGGTACTAATAGTCCACTTGCAGAGGCATCGACCCAGTGGTAATAAATAATAAAACACTGAGGTTACTGTAAATATATTTTCTGCATATGCGTAATTCGACAACTTATGTCTCATCAGCGCAGATTAAACCAAAACATTTGGAGGTCCATTAACCAAAACATGTGTAAAAGCTGATAGAGAACAAATAACCAAAAGAATCTAAATAGAAAAGCCAAAATTCAGCTGAGGACAGAGCTATGCATGAGGGAGATACTCTTTTTCAAAGGCCGATATCTTTGATAAGAGTTATCGTTCACCTATGAAAGCTAATTCAAATCATTTCGTTATTCAAAGATACGCATCCAGAACTTGATGTTTAATATCAACACGCTCATTAAAGCTTGTAAATTGTAATAAACGATCTTGCTCCTTTTCGGCTCCGCCATCTTGAGATGATAGTAACTATAGTTACTAGTCCCAGTTAGCATGTAAATGTTGGGCCAACGTTGGCCCAACGTATCACGAAACGTTGGCCCAACATTGTAATCATACGTTGGCCCAACGTATAAGTGCAAAGTGGGCCAACGTTGGCCCATCATGTTGGCTCAACGTTGGGCCAATGTTGTAAGGGTTTTTTTACTACGTTGGCAGAACGTTGGCCAAATGTTGATAATATGTTGGCATAATGTTGGCCCAACGTTGTAAGTATTTTTTCTACGTTGGCAAAAGGTTGGCAAATTGTTAGTAATATGTTGGCTTCATGTCGGCACAGTATCATAAACTCTGCCGATTTCGCCCTCTGGTTGATCCGTCCTTTGTCGATCCGATTCCTTCTCAGTTTGCTTCAGTCTTTCCCTCTGAAAGTATAATATTCATGTCAAAATAAAACATTATATGTCATTTCATTTTCAAGAAGTATAATTGTAAGTTCTAAATTTTCTCTGTATATATAAATACTTTATTTTATTTTAATTTACTAAAAACACAAAAAGGCAAAAAAATAAAAGATAACTTTTAGAAAAAGATAATGAAAATACTTCTGGGTTTCGTCCTAATTGAATGAAATACATGTATTAGGTATAATTCACACAATTATTGTAGATAAAAACATATGAATGAATTATATAACTTACAACAAATATTATAATGAATTCGAACTTTTCTGTCTTCATATTAAACTATCTAATAATTATGAGAAAAGAAGAAAAACTTTCATGTCTTTCTCCTTCAAATATTCTAAGGTACACCACTTATAGCCACTGTCCCAAAAGCTGCTTAGTCAGGGATTTGTTCAGCCTTTGTTACTTTCATCCCTTCAGAAATTCTATGGCCGTCACCATGACATCATTGACAGATATGACGTGTCTGTGTCCCAAATGAAAACGGACATTTTTAGCTAGATTTCACGTCTTCACGGATTTGACTCAACCCTGGATTGACTCACTGATAGTGTGACGGGTGCCGCTAGCGGAGCAGGACATGCTTACTCCTCCGGAGCACCTGATGTCACTCCCGGTTTTCATGGGAGTTCACACTATGAGTGCCTTAGTTCTTAATGTTATCGTTTTATTTCCGTGTATTGTAGCTGTCTCACGTCCTTGTTTTGTCTTTGTTTTTATCTGTTACCGTTTTTGCCATGTCTTTGGACTTCGATTTTTGTAGTCATCGCTTCCCTTGTTCCTTCGGTATTCTACTGCCATTGTTTACTATGACAACCAAAAATTTAGATGTGTAAATGCCATATGTTTAACCTCAAGGCAATTAAAACTTCACATTATCAGAGAACACATGCTGACAGCAATACAGGATATCCAATTCGTTTTGGTCAATTATCATCAGATATATATTTGATTCTCACTTTTTAAAGTTATTTGTTTTTAATTACTTATGAATAAATTACATGTACAAATAATAAATTCCTGGAATAATCTGCAATTAGAAAAGCAATTAAAATATTTTGTATTCAGTGAATTATATAAATGTCCCAACATTGGCCCAACGTTGGGCCAATGTATCTAGACGGTAGAAATGGAAAAAAATCTATACTGACATATTAATATTAATATTAAAGTACATCCTTTAAGGGATATATTAATGCCCTTAAGAGAAAAGTATATATACCTGAAGAAGAATATATATTGTAAACTTCTTGGCCTACGTTGGTATTACATTGGGCCAACGTTGGGCCAATGTTGTCTTTAAAATTTCAGTAAATAATATTTTTCTTCATAGACAGTCGAATATACTAACTGTTTTTTTTAAACAAAATTCGTTCAACTCTTTGTGGACCGGATGACACAATTGGTATAAATGAAAAGGGGTATTGAAAGAATCATAAATTTAACATTGGGCCTACGTTGGCCCAACGTTGGAAAAGTGCATATGTTTAAAAATCAAAATATTTGCAAAATACTCTGCTTGCACCTATAACTTATCTATCTAAATTATATCTTTCCCCAAAAATGTTGAAAATATTGATTTGAATATGACAATAAAAATCAATGCAAATGTTGGGCCAATGCTGGCCCAATATTGTCTTGCCAACACTAACGTATTGCCAACCTTACTACCAATTACCGACGTTGGCCCAACGTATGCTTGCTGACTGGGCTATCACCTGGTTGTCACCAGTGTTTATTGGATGATATCCGATTTGATTAATAAATATTCAATTCCAATTTCCAATTTTATTGAAGACGGTTTTGTTTAAATATTGGTTCATATCCAGAAATGAAGGTCGGGTTTTCTCATAAATATTCATTATAATATTCAATATGGCTTCCTCAACAACCCTGAACTCGCCCAGCCGCCTTTATTGCGGTACACGGATTTTTTGGTTTACCCGTTACTGATTTCGTTTTTAAACTCATCTTGACACTTCCGTATGACGTTTGCAAAGCCAAAACAAAACGTCAGTGAGTCGTGAAATTTTAGAGAAAAGTCTAGTGTTATGACTTGATACGTTTTGAAATCGATGCATATTACCATCCGTGGAAACCTCGAATTTAAAAACTACACAAATAAGGTTTATTGAGACATTTCGTATGGGATTCGAAGTTTTAATTTCTGCCCCCCGCAACTTGTTTTTGTAATGACTTTGTGGGTCAAATTTGCTATTGAGGTAGGAGAAATCGATGTTTTCAGCCATTTTATAATGAAATGTTAAAGGTCTCACGCTTCAAATTTCTAAAGCCTGACGAACCTCGAGATTATCTGCGAGGCTAATCTGATAGGTCTTCGGCGATTTATTTCTGAGTGTTCTGCCATAATCTGTCCCCGCACTTTATCTACAGCCCATTTTAAGGTAAATATAAATGTTTTTCATTATTTTGCCTATCAGTTCAATGGGATTCCAATACCCGAATTTGATCCAGCAATTATAATATGCAAATGAGCAAACAGATACTGATTTCTGGCTATGTACTTCTATTGAGGATTGTCCATGAGTCACTTTGGTGTGTCTTGGACGACGAACGACAAAAACATTTTGCCTGTACAGCACGATGACACTTGGCTTGTACATTGAACGACAAAAACATTCTACCTGTATTACAGTATACAGTTATTTCATGCCTTTGAACAGAAAAACTAGTGTCCCTGTGTTATGGAAATGACTTGTAAACAGTTGGCTGAGGCCGAAGGCAACAGTTCGGAAGTCATTTCCATCATCGAGGGACAGTAGTTTTGCCCCTTCCTGAAAATAGGCATGAAATAATTGTTTTATTAACTTATATAAACAACAAAATACTCTTGCCTATGAAAAAAAAATACACGGGTACAATTAAATGACGTCGCATCGCGCAATTATTTCGCGCATGGAACAGTTGCCCGGAAATTGGTAAACCGGTGAGTTACCGATGCTGAAATTTTCATGAAAATAGATAAAAATTGTGCATATGATAAATGTAAGGCAATGTTTTGTATTCTACTGCCGTTGTTTGACAATATTATTGTTTTGACATTTAACACAATCTGGGCACACAGAACGTCATATAAGCGGGAGGTTGATGCTTGATTAACTTGTGACCTGATTAAGCCACCATTGTATTTACAAAATGCCCGTTCCAAATCAGGAATATGACGGCTCGCATAAAATATTCTGTGGTGGTTTGTGTCTTCTCGGTTCTGTTTTATGGCTTACAGATTTTCCTTACTTGTCTTTCCCTCCACTTTAGTGCTCCAGTTCTCTGGAAAAAGCATGTACAAGTACATGTACTTGTATTTAAAAGTACGTGCATTTGTATTGAAAAGTACGTGTACTTGTATTATCATTTCGTAAACATGGGGTTCAGTTGTTATCAAATATCTGTAATTGACCGATGAACGTTGACCAAAAACCTACCACAAACACTTCATTTCAAGTTTATATAAGCATATTTGTCAAGAATAAAGTACGGGAACATTGTTCAAGGCTAATCTTTGATAACAGCTTTTTAATTTCAGAGATAATCGTAACAGTTTCTGTAAGGGTATTTCTACGTCAACCTTTATGACACATTGTGAAGCATTAAGAAGGTAGAAATTCAAGGTTTTCTCTATAATTTCTGCAGATGAACATTTCGACCCCTTACGTCCCTTCACTGCACATTTAATCAAAACAGACCGAAAACCAAATGATTTGAAAAAGATGACACAGAACAAAATAACACATGATTTTATGAAAAAGCCAAATGAAAGGATTGTTCAGATTAAAGCACTATATAGGATGAAGAAATTGTCGGAGAATAATTTGATTAAACATTTCAAATATTATTTTTGGCATCTTCTTTTAAGTTCTTTAAAAGTTTGAAAATTAGAATTTCCAAGTCTTTCGAATATGAATACCTCAAGTCATTTGTGTTTTTTCATTCCGTTTTTGTTTCACTCTTGCTTGCATTCCTGTTTTTCTCAAACATTGAACGTTTAACCAGCTGTATATATATATTATTTTATATGGTTTGTTATCAAAAGTTAATTTGTCTATTTTCGACAATT
>MJUU01071766.1:0-24015 GCA_002080025.1 Modiolus philippinarum
GAAGATTTTAAGTGACCCTAAAACGGTTGAAGTGCTTCAAAAAGGACATGGTGGCTGGGAAGATACAATGGCGAAGGTAATTTTGCATAATATTGTTTCATATACATCTGCAAGTGGTGCATTCAATCATTATAATTTATTCAAACATTTAAGAAACATTACTATACAGATGTATTAGAAAGCAAAGATCGTGAAATTAAAATTTTTCATTACTGTTCGTACGCAGATATACTGTTTGTCGCAATTTCTGTTCATATCAGAACATCGTTTGTTTCTATTTGGCTTCCAATTTAGATCATATAGTTTATTTGTTATCTATCAGTTTTTAACATCTTTGAATGGTCTTCCAAATGTTTAGATTTTATCTGCACTGAAGAGAAATAGGCCATATGCAGAAACTAAATTTACAGTAAGTTTGGTATTTTGTTATTTCAAACTTAGAACACAAGATATATATTTTACGAAAGGATATGGAGTAAATGAACATGAGACAATAACACATATGTCAACTCCAACTGCATTAATTTTAATGAACTGTATGGCCATTTCGGAAATTTATTCCTCATCAGTAGCACTAGAACCCAAACAAAGGAAATCCATAATTTCAAAAAAGATATACATTGATTTATTGATATTTAGAATTAATGCATAAACCTTATTTATAACAAATACAAATGTAACACAGGCTTGTGGAAAAGTCGGTAGAGCAGAGAAGATTGACAGTGATGGTGATGTAGTGGTACAGTTTGGACAGCAAGAGGTGTGGGTATACAATCCAGCTTGTATGATTCCTGCTCCAGGACAAAGGGCTGATAATCTTGGAGGACAAAGTACATCTACAGCAACACAGCCTAGGAGTACAGAAAGCGAGCAAGGTGAATATGAAATATAGAACATTTTGTTTTTGGTAAAATATTATCAATGGTAGTATCATGCGAGACAGTATCAAAAATAAAATGTCCCATTTTCCTTTTAATTCATTTAAACACTGGAATATTTGTACCAAAGCATAAAACCTGCACCTTAATAAACTTTGCTGTAAATCTATATTTGATGTGACATTGAATTCTTTTTTTTAGGAAACGCCCAAGAGGAATTGGCAGATAGTCTAGCTCGTTTGGTGGCTAACCTACTGGTCTTGGGTCATCAGGATAGGATGCAGTCTTATGGACCAGAACATATGGTCCAAGCTTGTGCTAATGGTGACATAAGTGCAGTCCAACAACTGATAAAAATGCGGAAAGATTTGGTATAAACTAATATATAAAATTACAAAATACAGAATTAGTTAAAATGAGTAGAATCTTGTATAGACGAAGGATGAACTAGTTAAGGTTAAGAGTGAGGGAGTTAGTTCTAATTCTTCTAAAATGAATCATATTTGTATCAAATATGTAAATTAAAAAGAGTAATACCAACTTCATGCTGCTAGCCGTTGAGATATAGACCCTTTCACGATAACTGCTGTCCTGTGATTTTGAGTGGAAAATAAAAACAGTTCCCGCAAAAATGACGTCGTAGAACAATTAATCAAGACGTCACGTATACTATGACGTTGCATTTTACCCACTCAAAGGCATATGAGCGCATGTGCAGAATTCAGGACCGCAGTTATCGTGAAAGGGTCTATTACATTTGGAGATAAAGTCCAACAGTAGTTGGTGCATGTTTCTTATTGGTAGTAATATTAGAGTTCATTGTGAAATGTGTGTATTATGGCAAACTCCATTTTCACTAGATGTTAAGGAAGCACAAAATATGGAAATACAAAGCATAATAAAAAAGGATTTTGAGAGGAATAATTGCAAGAATGTACAATTACAAAAATAGGATAACAGCAAACAACTACAATAGCCAGGAACTACAATCACATGCCACAATTTACAACAAACTGCACCAGAAAAACAATAATGAAAACAAGAGACAAACATAAATAACGATAGGAACTCGGGATAGCCGGACTTGGTACCGGCACTAGCAAAAGCCAGTGGTAGGGTTAAACCGGTATATGGGTACCCAATCCATCCCTTTCTCTATCCTGTTTCCCTATAGTATCATAAACATGCGAATAAAACCCAATACAGATAGACTACTAACTCAATGACCACTATCTTGGAACAGAAAAAGCATATGACAAAACGTAATTTTGAAAGAAGGGTCAAAGATTGCTTGCCGCTAAACTGCCGGCTAGCTCAAGGAATATACAAACTATAAGACAAAAATAAGACCAAAGTTTTATGTGAAGGAGTAACTCTTTAGTATTTCAATAAATAGTACAAAAAATACAAAAATACCAAAGTTGCCTAAAAACAGTTAATTTTGCTATTAGATAGTTATTGTCGAGGATCATGCATCAACCAGCACTTGTATCCATCAGATCTAAATAGAGAAATGAAACATGATGCAATATTTGGTGTGTAATGTTTAAACATGTTGAAACGTTTGTTTGTTTGTTTTTGCTGTATGATGTTAAGATGTAATTATTAAATTGCATGAATATTGGATTAAAACAGGTAAACTCTAAATTTAAAGACTTAACTCCACTGATGTTAGCAAGCCATGAAGGTCATTTTGAAATAGTGAAGTTATTGCTTAGCAACGGAGCTAATATAAATACAAAGACTGGTGAAAACAAAACCGCAATATTAGTGGCAGCAGCAGGGTAAGACTGTTTTGATATTAATTTGATAAAATGGTACATTATTTAACCATAAAAAAAATCAACTTTTTCCTGTCAATTCACGGTAGTCTGAATTATGGAATTTGATTAAGAAATTAAGTGTTTTTGCTTCGTTTTCGGTAACAGGCGTTAGGGTCTACATTTAGAATATATAGGATGAGTTTGCTATTTTCGCTACAGTTTTATAACAAAGCAAAAACTATCATTTAGCAGTAATTTGAGAAATGCACACTCGATTTATCATTGCCAGCGAAGGCAGCATACAAAGACTAAGTTATAAATGTCGTAGTAATTATCTTATGTTGTTAAAAGTCATCCAAAATGTATTTAGCAAGGGGAACTTGCAAACCAACCAACTAGAGCATCAAGAAGTCATAACCATTCAAGCACATCATATGAACATTTCAAGAGTCTTTTCAAACTGATGTTGAAGGGTGGTACATATACATGAAATGAATGTAATTTAATTTTAGAAAGAAAGAAATGATAGCTACATACCTTGTGACACAAGGTGCATCTGTCCATGACGTTGATAAACATGACAGAAGTTTAGCCCATCATGCCAGTCATTTTGGAATGTTTGCGTTCCTCAAAATCGTTCTTGAAAAAGGATGTGACCCTAACAAACAGGTGGGTAAATAAAGGTTTTTAATTAATTAAGTCTATAATTTACATAATAACAAAGTACTGAAGTTAACATTTGTCATATCAAAACTGTTTCCCTCTCTATACGATTTATTATTTTGCTATACTAGTGGGATAATCAGTAATTATTTCCATTTTAGCGTACTTTTGTTAAATAAAGAACCAGATGAATTGAGAATTTGAAGTTATTGAAATGAAACGTCTGTCCTCTCTTTTGCTCTTGAATATTAAGAGGAAATGCGTCATAATAAAAAAAAAGTTGTACTGATATAATTTTTGCCTCTAAAATGAATGCTTGTTTCAAATTTTCAAAATGCAATAGCACAAACATTGAAAAAAAATCCTAAAATGGTACACCGTTTTGCACTTGTAATCAAGTCATTGGTATAAATTTATGCTAATGCTCCCTTATCTGTTCTCCAAGTATAAATTATATTCTATGAGATATTCTTATCGTTCCCTTAAAATGTCTTAAAATTCAATGTGAAACCAAAAGGACTCTGACAGTCTGTAAAACAACAAAAATGCAGTGTGTTTTTATTCTACAGATAACCATTTCAACAATTTATGTCTCTGACAACAAATCTTACCTATATGCGCTTATAGGTTTTCCTTGCTATCGATTTTTTTCAATTTTGCCTAAATAAATACCTAATGATATGCAAAAGTTTTGTTGGTTGATTAGTTTCTGCATATAGTTACATGCTATGATGCAGTAATGGCACAATTTCTTTTCCTTGTCGTATCAAGGATGTTGATGGAGATACAGCCTTACATGATGCTGTTGCCAGGGGACACGACAGGGCAATTAACATATTATTAAGTCATCCGAACATCAACCTGGCCATTCAGAACAAGAGAGGGTTCAATGTGCTTATGTTTGCAGCTTTAAAAGAAAACGAATTGTGAGTATATCTTTGTTAATCTACATTTTTAATGTTTATTTATTAGACATTTAAGTGTCTTCGTGGCTTCCTTTATTAATCAATGCTTCAAAAAATTCCGTCTCGTATGATCATTAAAAAGTTCTTTCATAGATTTCAGTCCCGTGTAGAAAAATTGGAGTTTCGGTCAGAAATGTGATTTAAGATTCTGTTTTTTACTTAATATTGGGATGTTCGTTTTATTTTACTGTCAAACACCTCTTTAAGGTCAATTGCTGTTGAGTTGCAACCGGACACTACTGCAAAGGGAGGGAAGGTCTGACGCGCTTTACACACCATTTTAATTGCTGTACCCAGAAAATTGCTGTCTACAATTTTCCGGTGAATTTTCACCGGCTCTGTGTTTTTGCCCTTTTGACTTTGGCTCTTGACATTTCTGTACGGTATTTTTGTTATTACCCCCATTTATGAATAATTTTCTCCGACTCTCTGCATATACAGGCAGGGGAGTGGTTGAAATAGAACAATAGAGCTCTCGTTTAAATGAGGTAGAAATGTTACTTTTTAGATTGTTTACCATAGATGCAAAAATAAAAAAGTTATTTCCAATGAAAAATATACTAAAATTTTTCATTCCCATATTTTAAATTCATATGAAAACAACGTAGATTGCCGCAGGTGGGCGTATAGATGCACATACAATGCACAAATTGGCATAAAAGGACAATTTAGTGTCTGTCTTTCAAAGTGGACCCCCAAGCAGGCCATCTTCAGATTTTGACAAAAATTTGTATACGGATTGCCAATTGCCCTGTTAATCCATGTGCAAGTTTTTATGTCCGTCCTTTGTAGCGTTTCTCCAGAATAAAAGTTCAAACACGGTCGAATGTTTCTTTCATGAATTAACTTTGTATTAAAACGAAACTGTCAACAAACCACTCTAAAAGAATACCAAATGGTAACCACCCTTATATTACACTTCAAATACTAATTACATGTGTCCGAAAATCTTCAAATTTAACGAAGTGAAAATATTAAAAGCAATAAATTCTCCTTTATTTGTCCCATATATTTATTTTACAGTGAGTAAAAAATCACTTGCGAGCTAAAAATATAATTTTAAGTCCATTTTTTCCCTACTTAAAAACTTGAAACAAGTGGATCCCGAAGAAGGCCATATTCAGAAATCAATTTCATATGGTTTATACTATGTATGATTATATATTCATTTTGTTTCCGCCCATGCCTTTTGAGGGTGGCTAGAATTTTTTCTTTATCAACATACAGATTTGACTATCAGATAGTGATGGTTTTAAAACAATTTTTATAATTTATCAACGATAATTGTATGTTTCTCTTATATATATCTGTACCATACAACGATTGTTGCAGAATGTGAAATGTAAAAATACCGAAAACGTTAGAAATTTGATTTTTTTACCGTCGCTGTGTCATCACACACCTTGTTTATTAAAGGAGATGACAGGCAAACACATTTACAGGGGAGACAATTTTTGTGAGCTACTTCCCGGCCTGATATAATTGTTATTTTGCTGTCATGGAAAAGTTGATTTTAACCTTAGTAATGTTTAAGTAGTTTTCTCATTCGATAAACACAGTTTTACTTATATTCATAGTGTAATATGAATGTGAAAGGGATAAAAGAAACAGCACTTACCAGTTTTACAACTTTTTCTTTGGACTTATTTGGCCCCCGAGGGAATCCCGGGATATAGAAATAGGACCTAGTATCTCCGGCTTGCGGGGTATGACCCCTCCTAAACGTGGCTGACCCGAGGGAACCCCGGGATATAGAAATAGGACCCATTCCGTGGTTGTGCGGGATTAATAAATACACAACCTATCTTTCGGATGGGATGTTAACTCAGGTCCACGTGTTGGAAGAAATGCCACGCTTCCTGCACGTTACAGAATTCTTGTAGCAAGCTCTTTTTGAGTGGTCCGTAGGTGATCGGCTACAAGGCTAAATTCCAAACCCATTTCGATTTCACCCTACTTTACCAGTGGCAGTAAGAATTTCCCGTCCCATGACCCTTTCCATACCCCAAAGGTGATTATTTTTTAACAAACTTGTTCTCGTCTTGATATACCTGTAGACGTTACACAATATTCAATCAATCAATCAATCGAATATATTTGACGAAAATGGTATTCTAAATACAAAAATTAACGACAAAAGGGACGACTATTATTTAAAAATTATCAATTTCCATAACATGGAGAGTAATACCCCTTATCCTCCTTTTTACGGGGTGTATGTTTCACAGATGACTCGTTACGCAAGGGGTAGCGCGAACTTTTATAGTTAACACCGTGACCGCCTTATCACTCAGGACTTCAACAAATTCCGTCTCAAACGATCATTAAAAAAAGATCCTCAACCGATATCAGTCCCCTGTGGAAAAATTTGAAAGTTGCAGTCCGAACTGAGAGTAAAGACAACAACAACAACAATTTTTATTTGTCAATCACGACGCCCCAAAGGAGCAGAATAATTACAATACTAATTTAATACATTTGATTACATTGATTGGAGATGAAACGAACAAATGAGTAATAATAACTAATAGTGAGGATCAAGAAAGTGAGACAACAAACACAGTGTATAGCGTGTATAATAAATTATATGTGTGGAAGCAGATTCTTTTTTAAATAGTACTGGGATGAACGTTTTCTTTCATTGCATTGTCTACGACGTTCTTATACCAATTGATGTTGAGTTGTTACCAGACACTACGCAATGGGATGGGAGATTTTGTGCGTCTTTTGAAATGCCTGTGCCAAATCAGGACCGTTGCGGTTTACATTTTTCGGTAGTCTTGTATTAAACTTGTTTTTTTACCTTTTGAATTTCGACTATGAACAATTCTGTTATTTTGTTATAACACCCAATTTAATTACAAATTGCTTACAAATAGGCTACTTAAGCAAAGATCTGTTGCCCATAACTTGAGGTCATTTTGTCCTCTGTGAAATAATGTCCAAAGGACAAGATTTCATATGAAATAATGTCCAAGAACACAATTTTAAAATGAAATTTATTTCATAATACAATTTAGCCATGTACAATGATGAACACAATGTCTTATTGAAATGGAGCTCACCAAATAAAATAACTTCTGAAAAATCTTTGAAATGTGATGGTTACATTGTAAATAACCAGCACAAGATACACGATTGGGTTAACAAAGGGCTGATCAAATAAATTATAGGAAGATTTTATTTTCAGTATGTAGGAGGCTATCCCTTTGCTCTATTTAATACACCATCTACCAAAATTATGGGACATATTGTTTTATTCCTTTCCATTCGTCCTTCCTTTCATCTGTTTGCTTGTCCCAAGAGTCTACATACGGATAAAATGTTTGTACTAATAAGTTTTACGTTAAAAAGTTTACATACGGATAAAATGTTTGTACTATTAAGTTTTACATTAAAAAGTATCTTATTAGCAGATGATTTGATTAGGATTTTAATTTTTGTGAATTTTTTTACAAAAACAATATTTATTTGCTAGGCCATATTAGCCTGATTCAACTTGAATCTTGCATAAGCATCGAATGTGTCGTTCTTGATACTACTTTTAATGTATTTATTATTCTTAATTTAAAACAATGCTGTGAATTTTAAATTTAAGACACTATAATGATCATTGATGATTTAGAACATTGGTTACATTTAATGTTCAAAATTTCATAGCATGTGCGTGTCTTCATTTTCTTTTCTGTGCCGTGTTATGTCTTTGTTTCTTTGTTTTTCCGACGTTGCCATTGTCCTTGGATTGTTCTTTTTAGACTGACGGTCCGGTTCTAACTTACTTTTATACTAAAATTATTTTGCTATTTTATATATCAGTATTGTTTGATCCAATGTTTTTTATTATGAATAAATGTTTATGTATTGTTTTTATAATTTAATGATGGAATATCAAAATTAACAAAATCAACCCAATAAAGCATTTGTTTTTGTTTTTTTTTTGTTTTTTTTTTAGTGCAACAGAAAAACTTTTGGACAAAATGCCAAGTTTAATGAAGGTGACCATGGCTGATGGTAAATCACCACTTCACATTGCAGCAATAAATGACCACCGACAAGTTGCTTCTATTCTTATGTTGAAGGTATTTAGCCGCCAAACCGTAGCTCTATATGTCCTTTTAATGTCTGCACCTATCAGTACAAGGACCAAAAGAGCTACGGTTCCACAACTAGACGGTATGTTGCTATCCGAAACATCGCCAAGACTTGATAACAAGGAAAAATGTCTTGATCATTAAAATGAAATAAAAAAAAAATAAAACTTACAACACACGAAGTAAAAAGTGATTGATTTAGTTTAACAATTTATATCACCTAGTAGATAGGGTATGCATATTTTTGTTAAAAAGTAAGGTATCAGTTAAATGTAATTAGAAAAAATTTAAAGTAAATCTCAGAAAGTCATGTTGTCTTGAACTTTCTATAAGGCCTCAAGGTAACTTCAAGAAGAAGAAGAACAATAAAAGCGTTGTTCCTTTGCTTGGTTTGATCGTATATTTGCAGAGATTTTGTCTCATGTTCATTTACTCCATATCCATTTTTGCTTTTCAACTTTGTTTAGTCGGGATATTTGAATAGGAAAGGAAAATGGTAACCATGAGCAAAAAATCAACGCTTATGTGAATGGTTAACATTCCGAAATATCGAACTATTTTGCATGAATTTGAAACCTGTCTTTCATACTCCCTTATTAAAGTAATGTGGTAAATAAATGTTAAATTCACGAATGTTGTATGCGTTGAGATTGAAAGCATACCGAAACATTGATGGGTGTTTCATGGAACACTTGTGTCGCCCGCACTACAGTAGAGCCATTTTTGGCCAAGTGAACCATTAAAATCTGTAAAATCAAAATATAAAGTATCAGGTGCTCAATTTAATCAAGTGATCAACAAATTCTGAAAGGTTGGTTGGAATGTGACTTATAGTTTTGAAAGACACCACATTAACAAAATAAATTAACGAATGATTTTTTTGGCTCAGTGAACCTCTAAAATCTGATTACATATCAGATGCGCAACAAGATCAGGTGAACAACACATCCTGCAAGTTTAGTTTGAATCTGACTTATAGATATGATGGAGTTGAGGGTTAACTAACCAGGATAACAAATGAGCAACCTTGGCTCCGTGAACCTCTAGAATAAGTAAAATCAAAATTCTAGGTGCGCATCTACATCAGGTGACAAACATATCCTGAAAGCTTGGTTAGAATTGGACTAGCAGTTTTGAAGGAGTTGCGGATTCAAAAACCAACAGACTCACAAATGAGAAATTTTGGCTCAGTGGACCTCTAAAATCTTAAAATCACATACACAACTACACCAAGTGAACAACATATCCGGAAAGTTTGATTGGAATCGGACTTGTAGTATTTAAGGAGTTGCGGATTCAAAAACCGACAGACCAAGCAGGACGACGACGACGACGTAAGACGACGGATAGAAATCACTATGTGTCGACTCTGCTTACAGCAGGCGACCCCGTCATATTGTGTATCAATCTTGCCTATGGTTATATCTACGTCCAGAGCAATTCGGCAAAAGCCATATACGATTAAACCAGATGTATCAGAAGTTGACTTGGCTATATAAAGCGATTCTTCCAATTTCAAAGGCAATAACTTTTTCACACGAAATCAAAAGGATAAAAATAAACATCTTTTACATTTGCTCTTTCCGATTAGGTATTCACACAAAGTCATATTTACACAAATAGATAAAGACGACTACAGAAAAAAAAACAGCTGGGTCGCTGATATATCCTGCTGAACGTTCATATTTTCACAATATGATGCCATGAAAGCTCCATGGAACGATTGAATATCGTAACTACCAAAAGTTGTTGTAACATTTAAAATCGACATTATTTTCGAGTATTTCGGTTAAAATAATCATCCGGTTGCAAACCTTTGCTAATAGAATGATTAAAAATTAAAAACGTACATGTTTTATGAAGCTTAAATTTGCTGAAAAGAAGAGAATGACATGTAAATCGAATTTTTCGTGCAGCTTTGAGAGAATTTGAAACCTTAGTTCAATGATAACAAATCTAAAATTCAAAGTAAAGAATGATAAACATGTATCGGGCTTTTGACAGCTTAGGTATTGTAAAATATGACCCCGCTCGCCAGAATATGAAACTTCCTTATCCTTCATATTCTGGCTCACAGGGTGATATTTTACGATACATAGCTTTAGTAAGTATATGCCCGTCTAATGACGGACGTATTATGGTATACCTGTCTTCGAATATAAGTCCGTCGGTTCGTTTGTTTTATAAGTTACGCTCTAACTTGACAAATCTTTGGTGACTTCACTTATTGAGTTATTTGGTATGAAAGGCTCTCGATCTGTATACTTTTTGGTTGAATCAGTTTCATTTTTCTTGCAAGACTAATTTAACTCTATTCCTGAATTATCGGTTATCCATTTTCATGTCACCCTCAAACATGACAATCATTGGGTGAATTTACTTAGCACTTTTTGCAGAGCTTTTAGTTATTTTATGAGATTTTAATTTTTCTCCAAAAGATATGGGACTTTATTCATAAAATTTCGCCAATTTAACGCATGCTCTATTTACTTAAGACTTTTCTGTTATATTGGGTACAGAATTTTCACAATTTGTACACTTTTTGAAATTTTTATTTTTCTTGCAAGAGTTATGTTACTTTATTCATCAATTTTAATCATTTTTTTACAGTGGTGCTCTATTTTGAATTCACTTCAAATGAAATTTAAAATAGTCTGAAGATCTGCATATTTTTTTAACAAAAATTTCTTTTTTCGTGCATTTTTTTAACTCTATTAGTCAATTACACGGCATCTGTTCTCACTTTTAAACTTTTCAATTTCATTCATTAGATACCAAATTTGATAAGCCAGTTATGAATTATCTAAATTAAAATCCTTTGTCTAAATATTACATGCATGTAGCTTTAAAGGCGTTACGAAGCGCGTACCATATTTTATATGTAATTTTTATCAATTTTTATCAATTTGTTACTTTTATCCAGGGAAAAGCGAATCCCAACTTCAGAGATAAAAGTGGGATTACACCATTACATTTAGCTTGTCATGAATCTTACTTTGACATGGTTAAAATCTTGGTGCAGAACAGTGAGTACTTTAAATTAGTTCATTTAAATGATAATAAAAATTACTCTAGTTCAGCATGCTCTTCTCAAAATGGTTACTTCTAAATGATGTATTATTTTTCAAATATCATTTTTACATGTTTTCTTTGGTGTATTTGGTATTGATCTTCAAATATACTTATGATATTGACGTAGGAATACAAAATTGTCATCCAGATATTCATTGTGAAGATAAGCATTACTATATTAAAAAAGAACTCCCTAAACACTATGTGAAAACAAATGTCTATTTTATGTTATTTTTAGAATAAAATTTGTGGAAACCTTTATAGCTGCACATCTGTGACAGTTGCATATTAAAGGGATGATACTTTAGTCTCTTTAGACAATGTTACTTATATATTCCGGCTAAATAAAAATTTGTTTAAAAAAATTACGTTAAATGTACACTTTCTATAAAGCAAACTTGATGACACCCTTCATTTGGATCATTGTCGTAATATTTTTTTATTACACTTCAAGTTTTGTTTAAAAGTTTGGGAAAAAACTAAGTTGCATGTGTAAATATGGACTGACCGGGATCCGCCCCTTCTTTTTTTTTTTCAAATTGTACCTGAGATACCATTACTATATTTCATAACAGAAGACGGATTCCATGTTACTTAATATTTGGATTTCAAGTACACTCCTAGATCTGACAGTCGATACTTCTTTAGCATAAAAGAATTGTTATAAGTATGTTTTGTTTTAGAAGATATTTTTTTTCGTATTTTAGAAGGAGATGTAAACCTTCAAGATAACGAGGGAAATACAGCCCTGCATATCACTTTAGGCGGTAGAAGTAGTACACAGCTTACAGGGGTAAGGGAATATACATGTAAATAAAGAATCATTCAAAGCAGTAGATGTAAATTATCTTGATGGCCATTTCGAAAGTACATATACCATAAGGACCCAGATTTACAAAGCCTATTTTTTATGTTTCTGCAATCGAAAACGCGTGTTATAAATTGCACGTCCCGAAATTTCCAGCAAAGTCTAAAACTTAAATCTGTTGGTTCTTTGGTTCGTCTATATCCATATCATGTTAGAAAAACTATATGTACAACTAAGTGAGTGTTTATGAAATGTTAAACTATGACATGAATTTAAGTTGACCTGAAAGCTATGTTACTTTATTTCCAGTTAGTTTATGTTTTTTCAGTGAAAAGAGGTTCTTTCACACATTTTCAAGTTATCTAAAGCTAATAGTCTGCTTTATTCTACTACAGCTTCTTGGATTGATGCTTGGAGACACAAATGATGATAATGACCGTTTTAAGATTGCGTGTCACCTTGTTGAAAACAAAGCCAATGCGCAGACAACTAACAATAATGGAAGAACACCTCTACAGGTTTGCAGAAGTCAACGTTTGAAAAATGCTTTTGAAAATTTTCTGCGACAAAGGTAATTTCATGAGTCATACTTTTAGCCTGCTTTCCCAAATTTGAATATCTAAGATATTGGAATTCATCAAAACAAATTATAAATACTTTTCCATAGTTGCATAGTAAAGCACCAAAAACATCAAAATACAAAGAGAAAATTCAAACTTAAATTGAAAACATAAGAGAAAATCAATACAGTTTGGTGTATATAACAGTATTTTTTCATATTGTTAGTATTAAATTTAAAAAAAAATACTTGATGGATGCTTGAATATATACCGCGAAAAAAAAAAAATAAAATGACGGCATGCATTACGAACATAAACAAGGATATGTAAAACTGCCTCTTTCGATTTATGTAGCAACATGCAAAGAGTTTGAAGAGAAGATGAAGCACTGTTATAAAATAGATAAACCATAACACAGGCATTTAATAAGGCATTAAACAAAATGGGTTTAGATAATTGGGCTACCTACCTGCCTACCTGCCTACCTATGCTCCCCGAGCTGTTCAAAAGGCCAGACAGCATTCATCGCCACCTCTCTCTTTCCTTTATCGCTGCTCTAAGCATCGCTCCATGTTTGCCATCCCAGTTAGTTTCTTTCTACTGCGGTCGTCCTTCACCATTTTGTTCTTGGCCTAGACCTCTTCCTTGTTACCTCTGGCGTCCATGTGAGATCTATTTTGCTGTTATCTTTGTGTGGTCTTCTCAATGTGTGTCCAACCCATCGCAATCTTCTGCACCTGATGATTTCCCTCACCAGTAATGTTTCCTTGTGGCGACATTAGTCTTCATTGCTAATCTTGTCAGGCAAAAATATATGGAGTATTCTTTTGAGGCACTTCTCTGAAATGTTTCTAACCGAATTTATCATAAATAACTAAATACCGAAGTTACTTTGAATTTATTTTCTGCATATCCTCATTTCGACAACTTATGTCTCTTCAGTGCAGATAAAATCTAAACGTTTGGAAGACCTTTAACTCAAAGATGTTCAAAAACGGATAGAGAACAAATAACCAATATGATCTAAATGTAATGCCAAAATCAGCCAAGGACAGAGCTTTGCATGAGGGAGATACTCCTTAGTTTCAACACAATTTACAGAATTTTGATATTGCAAGGTTTCAAATAGAATGGGCTTTCGGGTCAGCATCTAAGTACTGACTACTGGGCTGGTGAATACCCTCAGGGACTAACAGTCCACCAGCAGTGGCATCGACCCAGTGGTAACAAATAACTAAATACCGAAGTTACTGTGAATTTATTTTCTGCATATTCATTTATTTTTCTCTTCGACTTTGGCTCTTGACAATTCTGTTGGTAATTTTGTTATTAACCCCCTCAACCTTCCCCTTTCCCCACTTAATAGGATTGTTGTCTTTGTTGTTCAACCTCAACATTTTGGTTTTGTCTGTGTTGATTTTGAGGCCAATTTACCTTTTCAGCATATCCACACAATGTATTTGTCTTTTCTAGCATGTGCTTGTGTTTATTTGAAAGTAAAGGTATGTCATTCGCATAATCAAACTTTTTTGAGTAGTGTTGTTTACTTCCATCTAATGCTTGTTCACATACCAGAAGTTTGTTTTCCTAGATCATCTAGTCCACAACAATAATGAAAAGGAAAAACCCTGAAAAAATCCAGCTCTGACTTAAAACCACTCTGAGGTCTGCTCATTATTGATGAGATAACTCGTGCTTCTATTATGCATCTCTTCGATGATCTAAATGTCAATGTGTCTTTGGGATCTAGCATCTCTATGTCAATGCTATTAAACCAATGATTGCACTGCATGACACAAATTATGTTTCTTATATTTCAGCTTTTATTTTCCTTTTTGTTTTGCAGAAATATATTTGAAGTGAATTTCGGTGGGCCGAAATCAAATGATAATGCATTGCATTTCACGACGTTAACATACATATAGTTTCCAATTATTCAATATTGCTAATTAAATACAACTGAATTTATTTTATACAAAATTATCCATTGTTTGACGTGCGATGCTAATTTTTATGTCAAACAGAAGTGATTTGCGAAAAAAAACTTCGATTTAATAGACCCTTTCGCGATAACTGCGTTCCTGTGATTTTGAGTGGAAAATAAAAGAAGTTCCCGCAAAAATGACGTCGTAGGACAATGAATCAAGACGTCACATATATTACGACGTTGCATTTTACCCACTCAAAGGCATATGAGCGCATGTGCAAAATTCAGGACCGCAGTTATCGTGAAAGGGTCTATTGCTATTTTCAGACAACCGCAACAACAACAACAACAACGACCCCAGACGAGGGGTAGAACTGGCGATCCCCTTTTGGACTTGTTTGCTGCTGCTCTTGGAGTAACGCCATGTGCCAGATGTAAGGAAAGTGTAGCCAATGCAAAGTTTATTCCTTGTGGACATAAAATAGTGTGTGAGGAATGCAGCGTTAGATTTGAGAGGTGTCCACAATGCGGGGGTTTTATTCAAGCAAGGGTGGATAATCGTAAGTGGATTTTCCAGATATTTTATCAATGTAAAAGTTTTTGTTGTTATTCTGCACTGAATGCCACTCAAAAGCCGAAGATCTGTCTTGAAATCACTTTACAGTATAAGTTAATTGCAAGCTAAAGAGCACTAGGGATTCCATTGCGTAATTCCATTATTTTTGTATTCATTGGGTATTGATTTGAATTATAGAAAAATACTATCAACATATTACTTTTTGATGTATTAAAGATCTGGTGATGGCTAAAATTACTTATTTTTCAGTACTATAATTTGCAATCAATTAATGTCATTTTAAATTATATATAGAGCGTTCCGCCGCAAGAAAAAAAAATGCATTTTAGTGACTTCCCTTGCATGTTACATACGTTTCCAGTAACTTTCACTTCCAGACTTGTTGGACCTTTCCATTCTCTCCATATCTTTATTGCCGTCTCGACTACATCGGCAAACAGATATCAAGGAAACAGAGAAATGAAAATTAAGATAAAAGTCGACAAAAAAAATGGCGATATTGAAAACACATGTGAAAACCGTAGAAACAAATCAAAATTGGACAACAGCAAAAAAAAACGGCAAGTTTTTTCAGTGTAGCCTAGTCATTATAAAGTACTCTAGAAGGTTGACTTGCCCATATGATAGGGAAACCGAAGGAGAAATGCCGAAAACCAAACATTCATAAATATTTCAATGTAGATATTTTATAAACGGATAGTTCCAAAAGTAGGGCAAAACAAATGGAAGTGAAAAACAATCATAAAATGGAATTTCTTTTTCAATCTGAGCCATAGAAATTCAAGGGTAGCATTAGATGCTCTTGGGGTATAAGAATGACTTCTGTCGCCCGACATACTGCAGGTAGAATTCTCATTATCGAGTCAATCTAGGGAAATATGTTATTCTCATTTCGGAGATAATTGTTAGTAATTCGATTGATTGATTGATTGATTAGTTAGAGTTTAACGTCCAATGAGCAATATTTCAGCTATATCAGGACGAGAACAAGTTAATCAATTCAAAACAAATTGTAAGTAAAAGAAGAAAGAAATAAAGGTGGAATGGACAACCGGGCAACGACTTTTGATTGCCACTGGAAAAGGGGAGAAATGGGTAGGGGCAGGAAATTTAGCCTTCTATACGACACCCAGTGCGTCTGCTCTCTTTAGAGAAATATAGAAGGGGTCTTTATACTGCATGGAGCGTGGCGTTTCTCCGCACAGTTTGGCTACAATGGTTCGCGGTCAGGCTTTCCGTATTATGACCTGACTACCCCGCAAAGACAGGGCATTCCCCTATCCACCACCTGGGGACGCGCCCGGCAGCTCTGTAGCCAAAGCCCCTGAAAACCTATTCAGGTGCCGGGTTAGTAATTCGAAGATGTGAAATGAAGGAAGAATATGGATGTACTTAAAAAATTCATAGAATTTTGACAAGTATTTACTGTCGCTCTAGATTTACTTATTCATTATATTTGAATGATTGTTCACTTTTTGGTCCTTTCACATAATCTAGCATTTTAAGTGACGTGTAACACATCGACCAACTATACTAGTATACCAAGCCTTCCACGTGTCCTCCTTGTGTGAGTTACATTACTGAATTGGAAATAAATAAAGTTTTTTTCTATATGGGTTACAGAAACTTTTTTGAGAGTGACTTAGAAGTTTGATTGATAATAACGATGTTTTATCTTTGTATAAACAAAAGCAGGTGGGTGATATCCTATTCCATTAAATATATTTAGCTGAAACTTGGGGTAAAAATCAAACATACGGTATTTAATTGCATTTTACATGTTTAAATCTGATTTCATCTTTTCAGAGGGAAGAAGGATAGTATTACAAGATCCATGTAAAGTGCAGTGACAATATACAATGCAATGGGCATCAAAACAACGGTTGTTGATATCAAGTTGTTATTATTTCCCACATTCAGAAACATAATACAATAAATGGAGTTCTAGCATGTTTTATGACTGGTTTTGGTGCTGTGATATGGAATATACGATTTTCTCAGCATCACAAATCAGACACCATTACTTAATTTCACTGTGATTTTTTTTATTTTCAAAAACATGATATATCTGTATATCATAAGGAACTTAGTACTGAAAAATGAGTGGCAACTACCGGAAGCTCATTTTTATCATGTCCATAATCTCAATATTTCTTTTTTGTCCGAGATATCTTATAGTCACTTATATCTTTTGCTAACTGTAGATTCAGAAGAAAGTGAGAACTAAAATTTCAATTATATGATTTATAATTAATTCACAGGGTCTACAAAATCAGTGGAATACGGTAATAAAGCACGGCCAAAATTCAATAGAGAATACTAAGCTTTTATTTGAAATCTTGATCATTTTGTCAAAAATTCAATATTCCTTAATACCCCCCCCCCCCCCCNCACAAAGAAAATAAAATGCAAGTATTTTATTCAAGTTCTATGACAATAATTTGTATTATTTCTTTTTAATTTATGCATATATATTGAATGGGGGTAATAACAAAAAGCAGAAAGACACAGAAGGTCAAAATGAACCTGAACTTTTTAAACTGTCACCATTTGAAAAAAAAACAAACTTTTAAACAGTTTAAAAAAACTTGTAGGCACGCACCTATATAAATCTATGAATTCATTTTGAAACTGTGCAGTCGAAAATATAGGTAGCAATTTAAAAATGATATGTAACGTGCCCTTTTATGTATCATGGGTATGTTTATTGTTCATTATGATCATTTCGTAAATAAAATTAACAAATTGTAAGAACTAACTTGTCTACAAAATCGTTCTTGGATAATTTTGTTAAAATACATACATGTAACAAGATAATATATAAAATTATTATATTTTGTATATTACTAATTAAATATGTGTTTGTTGAGTATACTGAACAACTTATGCACAGTGATGAGCCTTAGTGGGATTGTTGTACTACTTTAATACGGGATTTTATACACAATTTGTTGATATAAATTTGAAAATTTACAAATATAAATTTCAATTAGAAGCATTGGGAAAATAACAGTATAAGAAGAGTGTCATGAAATAATAAATCAACATTAAGTGTAAGCCTTCCAAGGAGACGTGTCGCCTGCGTAATAACGCACAAAAAAATTAAGTTCCGTCAAACAGGATGTGGGCATTCGAGATATCCTAAGTTTTGTTACAAAGTTTAAGTCCTGATACTGATACTCTATGCCAAATTTCAGAAGCCTGGGATAAGTGGTTCCTGAGAAAATAGTGACAGAATTTTCAAGAAGTGAAAAATGTAAGTTCCGTTAAACAGGAAGTCGGCATTTTAGAGATCCAAAACTCTCTTGCACGGTATAGGTCCCTATACTGATACTCCATGTTAAATTACAGAAAGCTGGGACATGTGGTTCCAGGGAAAAATGTTACAGAAATTAAGTTCCGTCAAACAGGAATCAAATAGGCATTCGATAGATCCCATGAAACTCTCTTAAAGAGTATAGGCCTTTTCAAAAAATCATTTTGTCCGCCCTTCGGTTTTGGCATTTAAATACAAATATACAATTCCGGTTATCGACCCAACACGGCAAGTATTGTGCATCCTAAACACAATTCATAAAACTGTTCATATTTAGATTACAATGTCGTTGTTTCCTGTGATTTACTGTGACACTTCACTAATTTTCTTATAATTAAAATGTATTCATGGTATAAGTTTTGTATTGTTAGCCAACCGTACTAGTGATAACCGGAAGCGAAGAGTGTTTGTACCTCCATTTGATGGGAGAGTTCAAATCCAAGAAAAGATAACACTTTTTGAAAAGGGCTTTAGGTCCCCATACTGATACTCCATGTCAAATTGTAGAAGGCTGGGGAAAATGCGACAGAAATTTTTCTGACTCCCATGACGGATAGTGATCCCTATATGTCGCCACTGCGTTAACACAGGCGACAGAAACATTAATCCATGAATAAGAATTCTGCAGACGACTTTGAACAAAGTTGATTCTTCTTAATTTGCTATGAGAATTTACACGCTATGCGTTTTCACTATGCTGCTTAACTCTACTCGATTTATCAAGGTGCCAATCCCTTTTCTCTAGAAATTACTGAAATTATTGCGATCTTATTGGCCATTTCCCTCAGTGTTCATTTTCGGGTCTCAATTAAGTACAAATCCTATACCATGCATCTGCTGGTACGATTTGAAGATAGAATGACCTGGTTGGCACCTATGCCGCCTACCGAAAAAAAAATCTAAAGTATACGGGATTTAAGAACTCATTTGTACAGAAATAACCAAGAGACTCCTTTCATGTAAAGAAATACTTTATTTCGGATTATTAACCGTCGGACCTATAATTGTCGGTCCAATAACTGTCAGACTAATGAAATGACCTAATATGTCATTTATGTTGGATAAAACTGTTTAGTAAAAATAATTCATCAGCGATCAATACGCAATATAAGACAACGGCAGTAAATACCGAAGGAACAAAGCACAAGATTACATAAATCAAAGTCCAGAGACAAGTCAAAAGCAAGAACACCAGAAGACGGAAGACCAAAGACACTACATGCCCACAAAACACACAAACACTACTAATACAACACAGAAAACTAAAACACTAACAGTGTGAACTCTAAAAAAACAGAGTGACATCATGTGCTCCGGAAGGGTAAGCATAAGAATCATTTATAATTATTGTTGCAAATTTAGTTTCTATAGATAGAAAAAAAAGAAGGGAAACGGGGATGTCCATGTCCATTTCCACAACTTTCCTCTCTTCAATGCAGATAAATTCAAACCAATTAATACCAAAAGATGCATGAAAGATGATACAGAATTTACAAATAACAAAACGGATCTCAACAAAAAGCCAAAATACGGTTTGAAAAAGATATCCCTAGGTTTTAAGCATTTTTTTTCTCGAAATTAAGATACTACAAATATCCATTTTGCTGGTGAATCAGTACCCTGGGGCATTGACAGTGCAAAAGCAGAGGAATCGATAAAGCTGTTATAAATAACTAAAATAACTACAGTAATCTTTATTTAAAGCACAATTTACACCCAATACAGGGTCAAAGGCAACATCTAAACATTTACATAACAAATAATAAGACATTAAATATACATATAATAGAACAAGTAATCAAGTCCCCCCCCTGTCCACTAAATACAGAAGTTGCTTTAAATTTAGTTTTCCAATATGCCTATTTCGACTACTCGTGACTCTTCAGTGCAGATAAATTAAAATTTGAAGACCAAATATACAAGTATACGACAAGAAATGAACATCATTCTCCTTTTCTACAAAAACATTTCGGTAGGCCTAATTGTTTTTTTTTTTTGTAGCTGTCATATTTGACACTTATGTCTGACGTAAACTGACATATTTCGCAATCCAAGCTTTTCTGACAGTAACAATATCAAAAGAAGATCTGCAGGAGCAAGAAGAAAGTGCTTTTTTAAGACTGCTAAAAATGATAATGATTTAAATCTCTATTAAAGTCAAAAACTTAAAAAAATTAAAATTGCCGCATTGGCGGATCCAAAGAGGGGGGTGTTCGGGGTTGGAACCCCCGTTTTTTGGACAATCGTGTATTCTTTAAATGAATATCCTGATGTTTTACTAAGAAATACCCCAAACAATTTCGGCGAAATTTCTTTTCCTTTCTATATTGGAAACCCCTTTTCAAATCCCCTGGATCCGCGCCTGTGCCGTTATCCACCTCTGGTGTTCAATACATGCGTATCAAGTCACTTGAACTGAGAGCAAAGGACAAGTAAAGTTTATTGTCATGATTATATCAAAACTGAACTGTGTGTTTCGAAAATATATATGCAGACGTCATACTGTCCAGAAGTTGGAACAAGATGCCCGTAAGAGTAGGATATTTTCAATTTTGTGCGAATATGGCCCAGAACTTCATTAATAGCCAAAGCAAGTCAGTGCCTAAAGAAGGTAAAACGATGCAAGTTTTTAATCTACAAGTTTATTCGCAAGACACATGATAGCTATACACGACGTCGTATTGAGAGAACGATGCGTTTCAACTTTTTCTTTTTAGCATGCTTGAATGGTCATGTGTGAGTTTTAGCCACCACTTAGCATCTGATGTTCGTCACATCCTTCTGTGTCTCTTTCGAAACTTCTTGGGCAATTTGGCCTCATCTTGGCATGTTTTCAATGTTCCCTTAAAGAATTGAATCCGACGACCTTGTCAGCAAAAAAAAAATGACAGCCGATGCTGAAAATGAAAATTCTTCGGACCAAATGTGTTAGAATAGTCTTTTACAATCAACGATTAGAATATTTGACGACCCAGACATACATCCAGAATGAGAATGTCTGTAATCTGCCCCAAAAAATTAACATGGGGGCCTAGGGGAATATTTGAAACTTTTCTCTGCTCTTGTGAAGGGTCAATCAAGTTGTGATTATTTTATGTATGTCTCTTGCCGCTTGTTCATTGTCTTCAGGAAAACCCCTAACTTGTATGCCAGAATACAATATGCATTCTCCACTACACGCCTGCCTCTTGACATTAGAATTTTATTTTCATAGTTGTCCATATTTCTGATAGGAAGTAGGTCTGTAGGTGTCTTGTTAAGCCAAAAAGCATTATCGACTACTTTGCAGTATCGGATAAGAACGTCATCACCAACTACAGCGAAATTAAATAAGTTATTCGGGCTCTAGTGCTGCTGATGAGGAATTAATTTCCGAAATGGCCATACAGCTCATTAAAATTATTGCAGTTGGAGTTCACGTATGTGTTATGGTCTCATGTTCATTTACAACATATCCTTTCATAAAATATGTAAATCACTAAATGTCATAAATCAGGTCTTATCAGTTGTAGATACTGGCATAATTACTAGAACCATCAGAGCTGACATCAAGCCACAGAAAATTGTAACAGGTGACCGCTACAGGCTTTCCATTCATGGCAGTGTGGAAAGTGCCATCTCTTCTCAAATTGTTCGACGGCAGTCAACTTTCAGTTCTATAGTAAGACACTGGTTCACGTAAGGAGCAAACTCGAATTTGATGGCATCGAAGACTTCATTTATGAAAAGTGTTTGTTGGAACTCGTAATTTGTGGGACAGACTTGGAAAACTGTCACTACAGGCCAGATGTCGTAGAGTGACGGACGGCTTGAGACAAAGAGATAGAGATTTACTTCCCATGTGTCCCTCTCTATCGCGAAACCTCATTGTATATTGAAGCCTCTCGGAAATTCTTGATTGTTGTACAAAGCCCTCTTATCTTCAGTCTTCACATTGCTATAGTGGCCATAACTTTGGGTTCCTTTATCAGACAAGCCATTCCTGGTCAGCATAGACCTTGGTTTCCTACTTTGCGTCTGCATAAAATCGACCTGGAAAATAAAAACAAAACAAGATAAGTACACGGTCCTGGTTGTAGCGTCATGCATTTTTGATGAATCTCTATTGAGTTTTTAAAAATTAAGAATTCCTCTGCTTCAGAGAGTTGCTCAGGACTTACTGGGGAAGATGCTTTTATATTCCAAGGTACAAAGACACGTGTGAAAGGCATGAATCATGCAGTCCTATGACATATGTAGAAAGCTTATAGCAACTCACGTGTTCCCATCTCAATGATATCGTACTATATATAATATGATGGTTACATGACGGCATTGTGAGGGCTTCAAGGAGTTGTATTGCCTTCCTAAGACAATTGTGCAGCTTCTTGTTTCCTTTGTATTGACTTCGTGGGTCGAAAGATGCCCGATGTCCCGATAAACACACAAAGATGACACGATTAGACCAGATGCCTTCACGATGATAGAGCAAAACGGACACACGAGTTCAACACAAAAATGAATCTTCGCAAGGACTTCCTTCTTTTTTTCTTTTTGACATGTTAAAGAGTTTTGCATTCGCTCACGAAGTTGATGCCGGAGCCTAGAAAATTTATTAGATGGTCATATGGACGAAATATGGTATAAAACGGCCCGGGTAACATCCGAATTTGAACAGTTTCTTTATCATCTTTCAATTTCGGTACGTTGAGACGCCTGTATTACAGATAGCTGACCTTTTGGTCTTTTAATTTCAATGACTTTTACATATAGATATAATTGATATTACGCAAAATAACCATTCTTGGATAAAAAAGTAAAAAAGTCTTAATTTTAATTATCATTTGAGATATTTATTTATTGAGGAACATGGTGTTTGAAATTTCAATTATTCCCGGTTCCAGTTTTACTAGCTCAATGTATTATATTCGTTACATGTAACGATATATATATAATCAGAATAGGAAACCATCATGCTTGTCAAATATAAAAACATAAAAATGTTTTATTCATCACATCTGATAGAAATGTGTCTTTAAAACATTCATTTCACTTACAATATCAGATAATACATTTATATCAGTAGCTTGCTGGAGAACACAGTTCCTTGTGCCTGAATTTTTCAGTCATAGAACACATCTGAAGGTGTTAACACCAAACGGGACACCAAGTCCTGACTCCAAACCGGACAAAAATTATCAGGTGCATTCCATATATATGGAGACTAAAATGTAATCATTCAAAGAACAAAAGGGTCCTAAATGATAAAAACAGGGAAAGGATATGGAGTAAATGCACATTAGGAAAAGTATCTAATTCTGCCGAAAGAATGTAATCAGTTTAAATGTGATTTTAGATATCCTCTGATGAACATAGCTGTGTTTGTCTATCTGAGTTCAATTATAAATTGTCGATT